>JAVFBW010121130.1:0-14867 GCA_034783835.1 Mopalia ciliata
CCCCCCCCCCCCCCCCCCCACCCCCCTATACAAAAAACCTGGCGCCGCCCCTGTTTGACATGTCAGAATTTGCCCTGCACAGTTTCTATCAGTAAGTGGTCCGATAAGCATCGAGTAGGGTTTTCCCGAGTTGTGTTGTTATTTTCGATTCGCTTCTGATTAAATCTCTTCGCATTGAAGCAAATTGTGTTAAACCGCAGTCATATACCTCCACATTCTTGTAGTTAGTCGACTCGGTCTTAAACCAGGGCAGAGTTTTGCAATGGTTTTATAGTAAACATTCGACGTCGTTCGGCAAATTACGACTGTATATATAGCGAGAACTGTTTTATTTGTTTGTTATGTCGCGCATCTGCTGGTTGATGCAATTCTTTTTAAAAAGTTTATTCCTAAATCTAAAAATTTATCCCATTTTATTTTGACCCACATTGAACAATAGACCAGGAATGTTTTTGTTTTTTTGCTTTTTTGTTTTGTTTTGTTAAATTTGTTCCATTTTAGTTTGACCCATATCACAAATATACACAAGTTACGTGACTTCTAATGAGAACATGATGGTGGGGTTTATCAAAGGTTGAAGTCAGTGTTAAAACTTTAGATTGTTCTTGATTAGATAATTAATTGTAAACACAGAGAACGAGACACCATAAAATCCAAACGTATATTTACAAGTTTTATTCGCGATAGGGTGATAGGTAATTATCTTCGTTTAAAATAAATATAAACTCTTATTAACTAGCCGTTTAATGGGTTAGGCCTATATCGAACATGTTAGATAGTAGGCAATGCTACATTAAAATTACATTCGTGAAAAGTTGTAATGTCTGTAAACAACATTATGTATAATAGCAGAGTATATATAGGGGTAATTCCTACAGAGAATGAGAGACTCGTACGTTTACATATTCGTTTTATATGTCAATAGAAAGCCATGGTGAAGGATGGAGATCGATCCGCCGCTATCACCGGCCTTTTTAAAACATAGATCTGATTTTTCTCTGTTTTTTATGGACACCGTAGACAAAATAATATAACTCCTACACTTTCTTTCCTTGCGCTTAAATACAGATTTATTTGAATATCTCACCCGAGTTGACCTCTCTTTGCAAAAACAATTTTGAAAACCGCACGACAAGAAAACATTGTGGGTAGGTAAGATAATAGTGATTGTGTTTAGTGTATATTTTGGCAAAACCCATATTTGGTTGGGGAAGCGTACATCACGACACGCCAATGCACGGTAATGACGTTATCCGCAATCCGTGACTGACTTCCTGGTGTTGAATATTAAATGATAGTTATAGTCCATTGTTTCTCATAACGCGGATGTCGAAATGGGCAACAAGTCACGCTTCATGCAGCGATTAATACCATTATCTATAGCCTGGTTTTCAAGCCTTCAGCATTGGCTATGCGAAATGATGCTAAACGAGAAGTAGACCTACTATAATATATACATACAAAACCGATTAAGTGGCATTTTTGTAATTCCCCAAACGCTGTAACCATCGAGTAGCATTTACGTTTAAATTTTTTGCGGCGTCTTCATCAGTTTCACTTTCGTGTACTAATTGTAAGGCAATAACTATATGATCTAAATTTAGGCCTCATATAATATTTATAGGTATGTTCTGCCAAGATATGGATTCATTTCAAATAGCCAATCAAATTTGTATGGTGAATATCACTAACCAAAATTCAGCTCTTTTTTTATATGTATTGATGCATGTAGAAATAACATCCATAGCATCTTCTATCGCACTTTCCCGGTCAGATTGACAAGCTTGATCGGGACTCTCCGCGGGAATTTGTCCAGACGCTGCATGTAGAGAGTACCTGTATTTACCAAAAAAAAACTCTAAAGTCTAAGATCCTTTTAGAAAAGCGAACAGAAGAGTCAGAAAAAAGCGGTTGATTGATCAAAAAGCTGATAAGGAGTTACCTTGACTGTCTGTATTGACTGTATTCCACAATTTTAATCCTGCTCGCCCTGTCTATATTGTCATTAAGTACTGTAAACATGACGTATATACATCGCATGGAGAGTACTCGTCTTTCCCTGTAAGAAAACATCACGTGACCATCAAGCCAATGTTTTCTTATAACTCGTCTTTCTTTATAAATGGGTTTGACACGATAACCCATATATGGAAAGCGTTATCAAGGACTTGAATGACACTAACAGCAGGAAATAGGTTCAAACTTCTTAGACCTTATTCGAATATTTGGTTCAAAAAATATTTTTAAATCTCAGTTTTCGTTAAAAAAAAATATAACATTATGGCACATATTGGTAAATACAAAGCTATAAAATCATTAGGCCCTACCTACACCAAAATAAAAAAAGCTTATTGGCTGTATCGTCAAAATAGTATTTGCGACATATGACCTGGATTAAACTATGGGAAACCTGGTGGGAACCTAAATGCCCCATCTCCCCGGGGCATGGAAGGATATCGTCGCATTAAAATTCCCTTCCCTTCCCACCTTGCCTTCAAAGACGGTTAAACCTGAGTTTACACTGGTACACCATAGTTAACAGCTATATATAAGTGACATATCTTTACCCCACCCAATCAGATTGGAGCTTTCATAAAAAAAGATGAGTTTTTGTTAGGCTGGTTGTTTCAACAATAGTCCAATTATATATTTGTCATGTGTTCCCCGCGAATAAATGGAAGCAAGGGTGAAAAGCCCAAAAATGTTCATAAATAGGCGCAATCTACGATTAGGCCATCATCCAAACACATGGTAGGCTATCTCTCTCTCTATATATAGACTGCTATGGAGATAACATGCGACATTTCATGGCTTTTTTGTGTTCTGGCCTAGCCCCAGATGCTTGATTTATATTACAACCCAAATCGTGAAACCCCAGCACATTGGCGACGCTATATCGCACAACAGTCACGTGTATTTGTTTTTATAGTTCTTTCCAAACATCTTTAGCCGCCAACATTTGATTCAAACCGTCGCTATGTAACCTCCATGCATGTCTTGGACAGAACTACAGCCCCTCTGCGTTGAAAAGGTAAATGGTACTTACAAAATGCGATTACAAGAAATGGAACGACTTGATTTCCACAGAATCTCACATATGTGAAAAAGAATTCCACATATTGAAAACAATTCTACATATGTGAAATTCTTTTTCACATATGTAGAATTGTTTTCACATATGTGGAATTCTTTTTCACATATGTGAGATTCTTTTTCACATACGTGAAATAAAGTCATTTATTTTACATATGTGGATAAGAATTTCACATATGTAAATTTATTTTTCGCATATGTATAATATTAATTATTTACTTCACTTATGTGAAAAGGAATTCAACATATGTGAAAAGGAATTCGACATATGTAAAATAAACCTTAATTCAACATAATCTTTTTTACTGATGTCAAATTAACAGGTGAGTGGAACTCTTTTGTAGACATGTGAAATAGAAGCATCCAAGGCCATAATTACAGACTTCTCCCTCACAGCCTGTTTATAGCGGTAATAAATTTGCTCAAAAGTTCAATCTGATCACAAGCACATCCACCCTCTGCTTTTCGCAAAGCATTTGTTATTTTCTAGCGAAGAATATATCAGGGAAACTACACTTGTTCTATAGGCCTACATTTGCGACCGATTCTGTAGAGAGCATTACTACGTTTGATTCGTCGGTAAAATAAAATCATGTAAACTTTAAAAATATACTGATAAACCTGTCGCCTGATATAATATTCACTGTTAATTTGTCACCATAATTGGCATTTTTCATAATAGAATGTATGGATTTGTGTTTCAGCTCTTGTTGACTGTAAATATATGCGAGTGTTCGACTTTTGGCGGTCTTCGCCTTGTGTTGTTGTTGTAATCTCGCTGCAGAAGGACCATCATCTTCGCGAGCCAAGGGTAAGACATGGGTGTATTAACTTTGGCCCTTTACAAAACACTATAGTGTTATCTGAGTCGACTAAGGCTACATAATCGTGTCCCTTCTAGGGTTTTCCCCTCAGTCCATCGGCCGATTCAAGGACTTCAGGAGTCTACTATACAGAAAGCAAAAATAATAATGGAGACAGTGCTCGAAATCTATAAACATGATCAAGAACAGGTTTTGCCTTCACAGTTCATTTATCATATCACACCCATTGTTTTCTTGTCTAGAAGACAACAGAAGATGTCTTTAAGCATGTATCTTTTTTTTCATTGGGTGATTATCAGTCTATACTGTGGTAATAGGTATTGTTGCAAGTAGATATCGACAAGATTGTTCATAATTTTAAACGGTACATGTTTTCACGAGAAGGAGAAGGCAAACTGGTGGAAGGGGGAGGGGGGATTGGGTAGGCAGGGAATTTTAAAATATTTACCACGGGCAGCTACACCTCGACTTGTACCCCTGGAAATCTTCGGAATTTAGACCCGCTTAAAAGTGGGCCTAAACACACAGAGAGAAACTATCTGGAGCTGATAAAACATATTCATGTCAAATGACCTGATAATAACAAGCTATATATGCTACATCAGCATGCATACTATCTGTTGTATCTACTAAGTTTAAGGACCGCTAGTCAGGAGTAAAAAATGCGACTCTTATCTTTTCCAAGTATAATGTCAGATTATGATACATTTAATTTTATACTATAGCACTTAAACAAGAAAAACGTCAAATATTTTTTTTAAATGGACCCTTGTTTGTAACTTTTGTTTTTCTCATATGGTTGGGTTTTTTTCTTCTCCAAGCTTGTATGTCTTTGTAGACAGGTATGTAAACTCAAATACAGTCATAGGGTTTTTCTAAACTCAAGTTAGTTTTTGTACAATGATAAAAATATACGTAAAAAATAAAAGACTGCCCTGAAAAACATTTTTGCTGAATATCTTTAAAACGAAAATCAATATAAAAAACTGAACGACGTTTTTTAAGATAATGGCTTCAAGATTGTCTCTGAAAAATTTCAAAGCTTTAGTGCAAATAATTTACGTAAAATAAACGATTAAACTGATTATGAAAGATCAAGAAAAATTAAAGCTGAGAAAACAGCCTAAACGTTATGTAAATGATTGAACTCCAGATTGTTTTAAGATTACCCCTAATAAATTTAATAATCAACATGTTGTTTTTTTATTGAATGAATAGGCGAAATAGAGTTTTATCTTTTGCATTAATTTTTTAATACATAATTTTTAAAAAGATGTCTTTAAATGGTAGTTTAAGTGACGTCGGCATCATATATTGCGTTCACACCTTTGTTACCGACTATCAATAGGAGTCCTAGTGGGGCATGAGTAGGCCCTAGTCTGTATAAAGGTGTATTCTAACAAACATTTGTTCTCCATGTCTTCTGTTCAGTTCAAAAACATATCCCGAACGGTCATGCATGCAATAAACAAAATTGTACCCCTGACTAGCGGTAGAGTCCTTAAACGTTCTAATCATGTAAGTAATTCCGCTACAATTTGATTTGATGCGAAGCGATTGCACTTGTATTTATTAGATATATCCCCATCTTGTCAATTTAAACTTCATTCACTATGGGATAGAGGAAAATTGCGCTTTGACAAGCGATACTTGATTCGTATTCCCAAATTTTTAATTTGGGCTACTCCGCGATTTAAGATCGCGTTTGACATATAAAGTGTATTAGTAAGTTCAATGTATACCAACAACTACCATATAGTATACTGAACTCGTAATAGCCAAAATAGCCAAACAAAACTGAATATTACTCTGTTATGAACAACCAAACTCTGGAGATGTTTAGAAAGCTACCTGTTATGATAGAGCAGGCGGTTGGAGAGAGCTTCATGTTGCCCTGGTGCTCTCAGGGCTAAAGGGGGACAGGAAGTCGATCTGTTTGTGGTGTATGTATTGCGTCCTGTTGCTGTCATCCAGTATTTGTCCTGTCCTGTCTTTGTTTGTTGCCAGTGGTGTCGAGGGTAACTCATTTACCTGAAATGGAACCAGTAATCGGTACATCGATTGTTTGTTTGTTTCATTAGGGTTTAACGTCACACTCAAGGGTATTTTACAGCCCAATGGGTAAAGGAAATCACCTTCGAATGTCACTGGCAACTCTGTCGCCTATAGCCAATCGGTTGCTTTTTTTTTTAAGTAGCGCTATTTTATTCAGACAGTTCTGTTTCTAGCGGGTCTCGTGTGGTATATAAGATTATGTAACTAATGTTGGATACATGGCTCTGGTATAAGTCGTGCATTATCAAATAACAATTCTTAAACTCTTGACATCATGGGTGTCACTGACGGTTGTCTAGCGAGGATCAAAGTCCAGGGTCTCATTTCACAAACCATCGTAGCTTACGTTGTCATGTCAATTATTGGTATTTAAGCTTTACGTGGGCTAAGGTCGTTTTGTGAAACGGTCCCCAGGTCGGGACGGGACAACCTTTATAACGCAATACAAAGACATCCCATACAGATCGACTTCATCTTCCCCTTTAGCTCTGAGACCACCAGGCCAACGGGAACTCCCTCCTACCACCCACAAGTTCGCCTTTGAAAATTGTATAACAAAAAAATAAAAAATAAAAAAAAATCTTTCAGCATACTATCTTACAGAGGGGTATTTGGGCCTTTGAAATGCTATAAAATAGATACAGCAAATCCGACTTTGCTCCAAGTTTCAGAACCTAAATTTGTGCCTTAAATGTCTATGAAATCACTAGAACGGGCTTTTTTTCTGTTCAAATCATTTAAGACTCTTTTTTGCGGCTACAAATGAGCTATAGTTATATTTCAAAAGGTGTAATATTACAAATAAATTTTATAAAACTATTGACAATCTACAAGCCCCTCAACTCTTATAGGTCTCAGTAGTAGCCAAGCTCCCCCTCTTCCACGATCTCCTGCTACGAGCGGCAAAACCTCGCGTGATTCTCGTTTCTATGATATTATCACTACATTCGGCCTAGTCTTGCGTTAACCAGACTCTCCTGGCGTCAACTTTGACCACGGCTTGATAGTCTGGCAACAAACACTACACATTATTTTCAGCAAAAAAAAGACAATGTAATGTGCCAAGGTTAATATGCCCATGTCTTAACCTTGGCTCGCGAAGATGGAGTCGGTTGTTTACTATTATGATCTAGGTCACACGTGTTTTAAAGTACTGACTTATAAAATAGTTTTCAACTTCAACAAATAAACCCCAAATTAATTTATCTGTAAATAAATACAAAGGTTCGGGATTCGGTCTAATGTTAACCTATCAGAAAAGCAACTGTACGATAACTGGGCCATGTCTTTTTTGCAGAAAATAATGTGTGGTACTAGTGTTCCAGATTTTCAAGCCGTCGTCGAAGTTAACACGAGGAGAGTCGGGTTCACGCGAGACTACACTCAGTCGTGCTAGATGTATGCATACACCCCAACATCGTACATTTCGTTCGCCAGAAGTCTATTCACTGGGGTATACACTCTATCCAGACACGTTAATAAACCCAGCGATTTTATTGTGGTCTAAGAACAGGCAAATTCAATTAAGGAGTATAGGCCTATACATGTTGTTCTCAATTTAATACGGTTTATCGCGTAATCGATCAACAGCTTTATTACAGAAGGCCTACAGGGCGTCAATTTGTTCTTTTCTTTGCCGTACCAAGTCAATATTTCGAAAGAATGTAATAGATTATGTGCTGTTTTAAACTTGTTTTCAGAATGAAATTGTAAAGTCCAGCAAGGCACGTGGTAGCATATAAACAAATGCTTGTGCTGCTATACGTTTGAACAGTTATGTAGTATCTTTCATTTTGTTTCCTGGCTTTTGCTGTCGTTCTTTTATTAACTGTCTCCGGTGTTGTACTGTCACAGTTTATGGTCGGCCGGCAGGATCCTCGCGGGAAAGTTGTGATCCAGGTATGCAATCTCGATGGGAGACAGGTAATATGCGTATAGCATTGCCTTTATGTGCGATAAAAGGCGGATATCTTACGGACATATTATTGCGTATGATATAGGTATATCGCTAGAGATATGGTTCTCACTTTGAATTTCTCAAAGGAGCGAAGATCATTATATGTGGTCAAAAGAGTATCATCTAAGTATATAACTAGC
Organism: Mopalia ciliata; assembly: GCA_034783835.1. Lineage (NCBI taxonomy): Eukaryota > Metazoa > Mollusca > Polyplacophora > Chitonida > Mopaliidae > Mopalia > Mopalia ciliata. The sequence continues at coordinate 8,070 of JAVFBW010121130.1, forward strand.
GATACGGTTCTCACTTTGAATTTCTCAAGGAGCGTTTGACTTGTGGTGGTGCATGGTAGTGCACAGTGTTAACATTACTTTTAAGCTGTTTCGCCTGTATACCGCAAAGTTGGTGTTCAGCAAACTCGCTAGGATCTCGTCTTGTCAAATGGCAAATTTAGCAAATAAAACTGTGTCCTTGTCCATCCAAAATCATAAAATTCTTACGTGAGTCCATGTCTTGGTCGTCTTTAGATTAGTTTGGTTATAGAAAGTGGGCCTGCATGAGGTTATGTGAGGTTTGCTGATTACTGGAATAATACAGACGGAACCTGCCATTCCTCTACACAATGCAGATAATGTTTATTAGTTGATTTGAAAAAGTGAATAATGGCGACGATCTTCTGACGTCCGAGGTGATGTGCTCAGTACATCCGGTGACTTCCGAGTACAAATCGGTATGGTAGCTCATAACCAAAAGTGCCCTCCAAAAAAAAAAACCCAGTAACAATAAACTTGGCCTTCAAAAATCTTGATATCGTAGTCGGACTATAAGCGACGGAATGTTCGCTAGCCAAGAGTTTTAGTCCGAACTTATACACTGCATTACAACCCTTGGCAGAATAATCGCATATAAATAGAATTACAGCTACGCCCCCTGGCGGATAAAATGATCAAGGTTCTAGTTAAAGCTTTGATATAACATGTGTTGAATGCTGTAACTCAAGTTTTGACAATTTTTATATATAGGCCATTTCGAAAAATATTCAAAGCTTTAAATCTAATCAAAAACTTGTATGTTTTCAGGCAAATAATTTAGGAATTTTTGTTGAAAAGAAAAGAGTTCTGCATGATTATTTAAGCATTGCTTGGATTTATGTTTCATTCATCAAATAACTCGTATTGTATTTGCATTTAAATATATATTTAAGATAATTGTCCCATAATTTACGTCATTTGATTCAAAATTTATTATTATTTATCTAAAAAACAAATATCTGTAAAAATTGCAGCTATTCAATCCGAAGGCTATCAGTAGCAGATAAACACTATTTGCACTTTATCTTGCCGTATCACCCACTCACTGACTCAGTTCAAACCGTCAGCAATAACATCCCGATTTGTACTCGGAAGTATATTTGTAAAATAACACTTATCAGAAACAGACAATTTCTTTTACTTTCAGTTATAGCCATAGGACCGTGGTAAAGGGTTCATAAACATAAATAAACTTGTTAGAAAACTAATAAGAAGTGCGTTGCCTTCAGTTGTATACATGTGCAACATTACTACCTAGTCCTGGTTTGGCTTTACAGTTGTAATTTGCCGAATGACGAAACAATCATTTACATGAATTTTATTGAATATCGCTACAAAATATTTTGCCAGTGTATATAACCAAGCCGTTTATTCTGCACACTATTGAGGTAAGAAATCAACGGTTTTAATCAAATGCGCTCTGCCGATAGAGATATATATATATATACACGAAAATCGTACGTTTTTTCACGGAGGGGTATTTATCGGCGCATGCGCACTATCAACGTACTATAATAAACCTGGCCAGTTTTCAAAGGGCTTTAATGTAGGATAACGTTTTGTTCTGAATCAGAATGGCGACTCATTATCAAGACATCGTGAACTGTCTATCAGTTAATCTTATAAAATGCATGTTCTAATGCATTTTAAAATAATATCAATTCTACTTCCTACGTCGAGACATTGACTCTAAGATACACCCTGGCCATCTTGTTTTGCACTTCTTTTTATGTGCTGGGTTGTTGCATAGGTCGCCCCAAATATTGGCCAGGCATAGCCTACGAGAGTTGTCTTGGTCTCGCCCACTATAGAAACTCTCGCGAGAACACGATTGGTCCTAATGGCGAAGATCGTATGACGTCACAGATTATGTACACAAGACATTCGAGTAAAGTATAGTAACAACTCCGAAGAAAGATAATGAATTCATTTTGACCCAACGTTTGATTAATAAACCGAAACGTTGAGTCAAAATGAATTCATTATCTTTCTTCGGAGTTGTTACTATATTTTACTATGTTAAACTCCTCAGTGGTAGTCATAAGACATTCGAGGAATTCCAAGCGACATAACTGTATAGCTCAAGCATGGTGGTGCGTGCTTATCACATACTCGATGATAACGACAAAACACAGTGACTTCCTGAACACAGTCCAAACTACGTATATATACAAGAGGCTTATCACTCGGTAGTAGGGCTTGGGTATCTTATCTATCATGTCCGACGGCATAAGTGTAAATCGAATGGCAAACATTGGGACTGTTTCACGCAACGTTTTGTCAAGTTACAGATAGTTAAGTTCTCCATTTTTGTCCCAACATACATTTTTGTTCGGGGGATTATTGTTTTATTCATCGATTGGTGTCTTACGCCGTGCTTAAGGGTATTTACCTAACATGAAGGCGCACAAAATGCAAAGTGTTTTGCTAATGTTGGAAAGTTAATATTCCTCCAGTGCTATGTAACGACAGCATTGTTACTCTTCAAACAGAGATGCCGTCTCGTGTCGGCTTTGTGTTGTCCATTGCATGATTAAACGCTTTGTCTGTTTGTTGATTAGGATTTAACGTCGTACTCAAGGGTGTTTCACGTATATGACACACCGTTCCCGTGATTGACAGAGAAACATTGTGTGACTCTCTCTTAAACGTTAAGAGACGGACTCGAATCCGTGGGTGGTAAACTCGGATCCAGGATCAGTAGGCTGACACGCTTACCACTAAACCGACCACGGGCCAAAGGTCAATCTGAATCTCTCTCCTACAACCAGCTGTATTATTAGGAGACTTAGAAAATAGATAGTTGCCTATTCTTCTCTGAGTACAGGATCAATATGATTGTTTGTTTGATTGAGGTTTAACGTCGAACTAAAGGGTATTTCACTTATATGGCGACGGATTGTCCACTTCACACTGCACCTAGCCTTTTCACGATGGAAAACCGGGAGGAAACTTCGTGAAAGCCACTCTGCGATTGCCGGATCCACAACATGCGACTCGCGGATCAATATGAAACCGTTCAGTTGTGGCCTCGGAGTTTTGAGCATTGTGACTGCATGGTCTGTCTCTCCATTTTTAAATCAATAAAGCGTAAGACTGCATCGACGATACCTGGATCTGCCCTTTTCTGACAATGCCGTCGATGGTTGTTTCCTTCAACCATTGTCCTGACAATCATATAGGGGAATTAACATTAAAAGTATTTCACGAATATAGTGAGTTAAGTAAAAATCTATTATTTAATATTTCTATCGATGTTTTTGTTTTATTGCTAAATGGCTTACTTAATGTGGCAGGCCAGCTTAAAAACAAATAAACAAACATGATCGATTGATTGTTTATTACAGGATTAAGTCAATTTTCTAATCATGATAGTAAACATAATACATATATATGTATATCTTATGTTCTAGATAACTCCCGGAGACAAGTTTCTAAATAAACCTTAATCTCGAGTTGTGTTATATGTAACCTACACACATCTCGAGAGAAGGTAATTACTATAAATATGGTGTATAAAATAGTGTTCAAAATGTAGCTAACAAGGTATTTAGCATGGATTATGAATAAATCAGCCTACATATAAGTATTTCAGAGATACAGGGATTATTGAATGAATATGTCTGCGAAAGAGAATGGGTTACAACCTGTCTGATACAGAGGGAAGTTTCGCCTTAACCAGTAGGTCCCTTATATTTTTGTTTCTCTTGTATGCGATAATGTGTCTTTGTGAGAGAGGAGAAGACATTTTAGGTACAAGATACATATTTATAAATATTTTACATCACATATTGATATCTGGTAACATATTTCTCACACTTAGAGCTGCCACCATATTTTCCTCCTGAAGTGAGACTAGTGTAACATTTTATACTTAACATAAAAACATAATTCTTAACTTAACAAGCCGTGCATGATAAATTTCAAAATAAACGGTTGTATGAACCAATGCTTCGTTCTAGGTTATTCGGACAAACAAGGCAAACGCTGGGATTGGTTGATTCGCTAAACTCGCCGAGGAAAATGACACGAACTCGTTTCCACCAATTATTCGGATCCAACAAGCGAGATGACTTCACAGCGTGTTTGCTTGTTCGTAGCGATCGCTTTCACAGTGATTGTGGGGTTCGATTCCGCCCCAGCAGACCACCACCATCACGAAAAATCGGTCTGTTACCAGGATCTTGGATGTTTTTCTACGGAAGGAGCGTTTAAAGATTTTGTTTTACCCAATACTCCAGCGGAGATCGGTACATCGTTCCATTGTTATACAAGACAACATAATGCCTTGGTTAAAGCTGGTAAGGACACAATAGTTACATACACTATAATAGCTATAGCGCCGATTTTAAATGAGAATGGTTGCGCGGGAGCTTCCCATTGCCCTGGTGCTCTCAGGGCTATAAGTCAATATGTTGCTGATCTGTTGGTAATGTCGTTGTATTCTGTCCTGTCATTGTTCTGTCTTGTCTTAGTTTGTTGCCAGTGTTGCCGAAAGTGATTTCCTTCATCCATTGGGCTCAGACGCCGTCATGTGAGTGAAATAACGTTAAGTACGGCGTTAAACTCCCATGAAACATATAAATCGATTATAAACTACATTCATGAGTTAAACGAGAAGATAAAGATACCTTTCATGCGAAAGAGAAAAACAAATTGTTTACAAAACTTTTGTTATAGAAAGCTTACCACTGAATGTCTTATAGATATATACAAAAAAGTTAATAAGGTGAACTTTTCGTGTCATGTTTATTTTACTTATATCTGTCTTTTACAAGAAAAAACCAACAAACAACAACTTGCGTATTTGTTTGCTTTGTTGGGGTTTAATGCTGTACCTAAGATTATTTCACTCGCATGACAGTGTACCAGCTCAATGGGCTAAGGAAACCACCCTCGAAGCCACTCTCAACAAGACAGAACAACTACCAATCATGTTCTCGCGAGAGTTTCTATAGCGGACGAGACAAAGACAATTCTCGTATACCATGCCATGCCAGGCCATCGCGCATTAATTTCCGACCATATTTGGGGCGACCTTAGCTACAGATCAAAAAATACAAAAAGTGCAAAAAAAAGATGGCCCGGTTGTATTTTAGAGTCTATGTCTCGACACAGGAAGTAGAATTCGTTCTATTTTAGAATGAACAACTACAAGCACAGGACGTGAAACGAAGGCATCACAAACATATAGGTTCCATGGTAATTGCCAACAAGTCTCTCCTTCCCCATCGCCCGCTGTCACTTGTTATCAGTAAATAGAAAATCGCACAATATATGATCCAAACAAACTTGTTGAGGCAGGAACTTGACCAAATCATTTTACATTATGAAATTATTTTTTATATTATTTTATATTTATTTTTGTATTTATATCAAAAGAAAATGTATAAATTTGTTGCAAAAAACGGCTTTATCTTTAATATTCACTGTTTAATTTTTAATTGTGATAATTCAAGTCCATATGGGTTTTATTCCCGTCACTTTATAAGATATATTCATATGCACAATTTTTTTTAATTTCACAAGGTGAACAGGCCGGATTTCATTCGTGTTCGTTTGACGGCAACAAGCGAACAATGGTCATCGTCCATGGATACTTGAACGATGAAACGTCACATTGGTTGACGGAAATGAAAAATGCCCTTCTGAAACAGGTAAATTAGAAAACCAAAGAGAAACAATATCAACAGCAACAAAAAAGCATATTGTAATGTTTGACCGTTATTATAGAAGTTTGTTTCGTTAACTAATTACGGTCCGTTACTTATGCTTGTGAATCTCCAATAACTCATTTGCCTTTGAGTTCGTGAGTTTGTTTATTGAGCAGTCATATTTAGAGTGGTTCAAACAAAAACGGAATACAATGTATATAATACAGCAAATGCTTGAACAACGGGGAACTCTTATTACCGGAATTAGACGAGTCTTACTTGTTGGATAGCCGGTTTCCGGGCCTGTCTATTTGAGTATAACATGTAGACGGGGACAAATCCTTATTTTCGGTAATTTTTTTCTTTAAACATATTTATTAGCATTAGACATACATTAAGCTAAAAACTTATATTGTATGTATCAAATTATAAAATTATCATAGTATTTTTGGATTCAATTACATAATTGTAACTATAACATTTTAATAAAAGAAAATAGGGGTGAAATAATTGAGTAAACTTGTGAGTAAGGACAATGAACTAATTACAATCAATATAGTGTATAAATTTGTTACTTCTTCACTTACCCTGTTTTTTTTTTCTTGAATGTATATGGTACACACTTGGTAAATAAGAAAAAAATACAAGCAGTTAATTTGTTGATAGCGTATTTTATTTACTATCAAACACTTACAAACCAGGCGACCGTGTCATTCTTTCTTCTAATCTTACAGCTGCACTTAACAGCAACATAAAGTACAGTTGTGGGAGATCCGTATTCAGAACAAAGCGACACGGTTTGAACAGTACACTCAAGTTTTAAATAAGACAAAAACAACTATTTTGTCAATAGCATATTTTATTCATTATCACACACTTACAAGCCAGACGACCCCGAGTGGTCAACTTTTTCACTTTCCGTTTATGATAGATAGAAATAAAAGGTAGATAGATAACTTCATTGTCGTAAACAGATTTACTTCTTGACATTTACATATTACATAATAAACATTGATAAGGGGGTAATGGCTGGGTAATTAAACCCTAACTAAGTAAGTAAGTAAGTAAGTAAGTAAGTAAGTAAGTAAGTAAGTAAGTAAGTAAGTAAGTAAGTAAGTAAGTAAGT
>JAVFBW010121141.1:0-14866 GCA_034783835.1 Mopalia ciliata
GCCAGCCACCCAAGTCACAGCCCACACAGACCTAGGTTTACTGTTTCGCGCTGTTTATCAATCTCTTGTTTCGTTTTTAGTAAAGTAAATTAATTGGGGTTTTTTTTCCTCAAATTTACATCATAAGTGAAGCAAGAAATGGTTCATACTTAAATAAACTAAGATTATGGCCATTCTATCATACAAAATATGACACCGTATGAGAATTCCTTTCTGGCTATCTTGTCTAGAATATACATACACTGTAGACATCCGATGTACGTGTACATGGTCTTAGCTTGCGTGAACGGTGACCATTCACGTGAATTTTCGTTTGCGTAACCTCCACATAACCTGAACGAGCGTTCGCGTGAAAAAATAAGGCCTGCATACACTGTAGTCATCCGATGTACATGTACTGTACATGGCTTAGTTTGCGTGAACTGTGACAGGTTGCGTGAATAATCGTTTGCGTAACCTACATGTAACCTGAACAACTGTTCGCGTGAAAAAATAAGGCCTGAGTAATCGTGTTAAATAAAGCCTTGTTTATCGCTCTGTGAAATGATTCTTACATATTAGAGTGATAAGCCAGCATCTGTCTCTGAACTTTGACCTTTCTTACATTCACCTGCCATCTCTTGAAACATCGAACCTGTAATAAAACAGTTTTCTACATCATGCAAAAATTTTACCAACATCCCATTTGTTTGTTGAGGTTTAGGAGTGACAAATGTTGGATAGAGCCTTTATAATCATGGTCTGAAATTAACAATCAAAACAAGATCTACCAGTTATTTATATACTCAGTCAAAATAGAAACTTCACACCCATAAATTTCTAAATATTTTCTTGAAACTAAATACAAGATATATTATTATTATTATTAGAGGTAAATGCTTTGTCAAAGACATCATGACACACAGCAACGGTGACGTGCACATGCATGCAGTTCGTGCGAGCATACATCAAGGATAAAGCATGTTTCCTTGTGTTCCTAGTCACATGACCTTATGCGCACTGCTCGTCTCCATGCATGCCAGCCGTATCATGGACCAATTTTAACCCAGTCACACCGACATCAACGGCTTCTCTGAGCACAACAACATCTGAGATGGAATAGGGTCGTTTTTAGGGATGAATCCAGATTCACTTTGCACTTCGCTGATGGGAGAGTTAGAGTTTGGAGGAGACGCAGTGAACGGAATGCCCATTGTTGTGTGCAGAAGGTGGACCGTTTTGGGGGTGGTAGTGTTTTGGTTTAGGGTGCCTTTAATGGTCCTGCTCGTTCTCACCTGATGGTCGTCCAAGGAAACCTAACTGATGCAGGATACAGAGATCAAGTGTTCATTCCCCAGCTTTTGCCATTCATGGCAGCTCATAGTCCAGGTCTGACATTCCAACATGACCTCATACGGTCAATTAATGCGGACTTTTCCCAGGAATGCTGGCATCAATGTCATGGAGTGGCCCTCATGGTCTCCCAACCGTAATCCCATAGAACATGTATGGGATGTGTTGGGCTGAAGACTCCGTCAAGTAATGAACCCTCCACAGAATTTGCAGGAACTTGGTGCCATCTTGGTTCAATTATGGTGAATCATCCCCCAAGCTGTGTTCATTAAATCCATGAGGAGATGTTGCACCGCAGTTGTGAACGCTCATGGAGGGCATACGCGCTATTGACATGCTTTCATCAAGTTGTATCTTACCACTTTTACTCTCTTACATTTCCGTAGCATTTCTGGTGGAACTGGTTACATTATGAACATGATTTTATGGTACACCGTCCTTAATGGGTACAAAATGGAATTTAATCATTATTATTATTGAGTTTATTATTAAAATAGGACTGGAGATGGTCAAGTCCTACGTTCCCCTCACAAGGTATTGAATACCGCGGACCATATTGTCCTCACAGGTATCATCTGGGGATGGGATTGGAGAACTGCTGGTGAAATAAATATTTTCTTGGTTTCAAGATGTTGAGGCATATGGTCGCTCAACCGAACAGACAGAATTCGATTCAGTATGGAATCGTAAAATCTCCACATTGTCTTTGAGACGAGTTTTGTTCTGTTCCATTGGCATTTGATGGACACATAGCTGCCTTGCAATGATGGTTTGTATTGCTTTTCCGAATTCTTCGTTCTTTGTTACAGAAATCGATCCTTCACTTTTATATTGGTGATATACGAAATTATACAGTGACGGCTTTCGACAAAAAACACAAAATCTTCACGATGTGATCTCATGCAAGTATTGGGCCGTATTTCTGTGCTCACAAGTACAGACATCCCAACGGATTCCGGGATATTCCCCGTTAGAAACTTTCTCACAGGAATGAATCATATACCATTACCTCGAATGAATTCGTCGGTAAAGCTTACTGTTGTGGCTCCACACATCCAACAGATATGTAATAACCGTCTGGTTATCCTCACTACGGCGTTTCTTAGTCGACGTAGGCGTCAAAACCTTCTTGTCATTATCTCAAAACTGGTTTGAACCACTGCTGGTAGCATCGTCGTGTTGTAGAATGTGTTGCCTTGGCGCTGAATTGACAATGGTATGACGTGATAATCGTACGTCTCCACGTCATGAGGTAACGTGGAGAATGTCAACGTGAATGGGGGATTACAAGCGTCACAGAATAGCGTCACAATGTCACACCGATCCACCCAGTGATAGTCGAAGTCATGACGGAATGTCACTTTGAAGCATTAAGCCACTGCCACACAAAAGCGATGAGACTAGACTCAACTCAAGCAGTCATTTGTGTCTAGTCGAGGATAGTTGGCATAAGTCTGCAGGTCAAGCCACACCACTGCGACGGAGTGCAGCCATAAGCCTTCTCGCGAGACGACGAAGGAGCATTACCAACACCACTGCCAGACGACGCTTCGAATATTATCCGCCATTTTAAGCCATGGAGCATGTAACTTAAACCGTTGGTTTCATTTGTTGAAAGAGTCATTAACAGTTGCCGAGTCTTATGAACCAAGTAAAACCAAAAATACATCATACAACGTCGCCGACCAAATAGGATTGAACATGCACTACTTGATTGGACGTGCGACTGGACGCGGACAGTCGTAAGAAGTGTCACACCAAGCAGACGGTTTCCGATGGCTAGTGAGTTGAGTCAAGTTGGGTGCTGTCTGATTGGTTTGACAACGACATTTAGCCATGTACTCGTAATTTTACAGAGTAGCGTTACAACGAACGGGCAATTTTGACTTTCATTGTGATACAGTGTTTTATCGCTTTAAGTAGGCGACTGATGACGCAGGCTACATTTTTACAGCGTTGTATGTTTGTGTGTTTGATTGATTGGAATTTAACGTCGTATTCAAGGGTGTTGTATTTTTATGACCACGGATTGACCATTTCTCCTTCACCTTACTTAAATACGTTGGGAAATCGGAGAGAAACCTCGTTAGAACCACTTGATGATTGCAGCCATCACATCGCGGGTGTTCATTGTATCTTATTAACAAAAGGTCGACTGTAGGACATGAACTTACTCCCGGATACATCCAGGGCGGATCAGACGTCTAAACTGATGCTTTACCGAATGGTTAGACCTATAAGTTATGCTAATTCTCCACCGCCCTCGGGTACGTTGGATTCGAATCATTAAAGGATTGTTCGAGTCGCTTAGAAACAATATAAGTAACGAACCAATAAAACGTACCAACTATATACTATTTTATATATGTAAAAATAATACTACTGCATAATTAAATTATTTAAATAGACTGACACAAAACAACAATTGCAAAGAGATTTAAGCTTTATTCATAACATAAAAAAAACAAAGAAAATTGTAAAACAAATGTAGCATTGTGATGTATTTAATGTAACATGATGTTCCACTTTTCCCCAATATTAGGGAAATCACTTCTAAGCATTAGGCACCGGAAGGGGGTACGTTCTCCTACGACAAACTGCCTGGACGAAGCAGCCCTGGCCGGCAGTGCAGGGGATGTCGGACGAACACGAGTCTCTTCCTGGGCGAATCTTAGGGAAGGCATATCTCGAGTGGGACCACCTGTTTTATAAGAAAGACAAATGAGTTTGCAGTCATCTTTTGTTAAATCAAATTAGCAAGCGTACTTCCTGTTGCCCTGGTGTTTTTGGCCTAAGGACGGCGCCTTTGCTTCAAACAAAGAAGTTAGCGCAAAAATTCTCTTGTCACCAATTTGATGGTCTAGGGCCAGCACACCCACGGCAATATAGGTGATTAGAACTGTAATTTCTGGATAACCAAAGAATATCCTGTTAATTTTGACATAACTCAACGTTTTGATAAAGTAAAGACAGAACTTCTATCTCCAAACAAACTCCATTTTGTCAGAGGTCGGTATTAATGGTAACAAAAGAGTATTAACTTGAATAATGCAACGGTCTATTTCCCGTATCAACATCATTGTGGGTTTTGTTGATCTTTTAAAGTTTCATGTGAGGTAGACTGCGCAGGAGATCTGACTTTTCTCTGTTCCGCGCATATAATATTTAAAACATGACTGGTGAATCATGGGTAGTTGAGCTTTAGCTAAATTTGCCCTTATTAAAAAAAAAAAACCCTTATGAATAAAAATACACATACCGATAATACTCATTGTTAGCTAAGAAAGGTCAACATTGGGTGTTTGTTCGCTTGGTCATAAACGTAGTGCCATTTTAAATGCGTAAATGTAGTTATATTCGCTAAAACGGCATATATTGTGCGGTCGTACAGCTGTATAAATACACCGGGACTATGTTTCGATGTTATTCAGTTGTAGATCAATCCAAATCCATTTTTAAAGATACCAGTCACCCAAATCAAACAAACAAATAAATTATAAAGATACTAACAAGTTTAATCATTTTTAAATGAATAAAACTGTTCAATTTTATATTGACCATAATTTGCAAATTTGTATGCATCTTTGGCTTATTGTAAAGGAAGAGCACCTTCATCACCTCCTGATAAGACAGAAATGGGGGTGGGTTTATCCCAAAGTTCCCAGTCTGTTTTTAAAAGCTAGATGGTACTTGATGGTTACAAAATGAGTTGACTATTCACATCTCAAACCGGTTACATTTAAAAGTATCAAAAAAACAATTGATCTCTTAACTGATTGATTGCATGGTGTTTTATGCCATGCTTAAGATTATTTCACTTACATGACAGCAGTGTATTCCAACAATAATTGACACTAGCCATCATGTCAAGCCATTCCAAAATTTCCCAAAATAAAAATGACCTAAACGTTGCATGGGCAACATTTTTAAAAAATTTTGACTTTTTTTTAACTGCCATATAAAAATGTTCAACGCAGAATTTGGGGTTTCTTTTGCAAATTATCAACATTAAGTTTGTTCTTTAATAATTTGTTGATAGTTTTTTGATGGAAAAAATGGGTTGAGATAATAATTTTTAAAGAAAAAGCAATTTTATACATTTTTATATGGAATATTTTCTGTGAGGTAAAAATTCACAAATTAGTAAATACGGAAAAATCTGATTTCAACTTCATTCAAATTAAATTAATTATCCAAATAATAGGATATATATATGTATTCCCTTTATTTAACATTTCAGGCAATTTTTATATATGTAGATGGTTTTTTTTGTTTACCGCAAAACTTCTATTTGTTTGACCCCAACAAATTCAAGCAGTCTGACCAGTGTTTACAGAAATATCTACAAAGTACATAAATAGTTTATTCAGAACATGAAGTTGTTCAGCAGTATTTTAATCAGTCACTATCCCTGCCTCTGTTATTTGATTTTTGTAAGTTTATATAATTTCTGTGCGATGTCACAATTGGTGGAAAAAAAGACTAACGTGAATCACCACAAAATGATATCGATGTAAAAACAAACCTACGGCTAACAGTATTTTCATTATTTTGGAATAAAGCTTTCTTTGCTTGAACAGATTCTAGTTCAGAAAATTTTGCAGGTTGAAACCTGCCCGGGAATCGAATCCACGACGCTCAGAGTTAGGTACCGAATCGCCAGCAGTAAATGCCAGCCACCTAGACCTCTAAACCACCCGGCCTTCTATCTAAGGCTACAATTTTTGACCATGCTCACTTGTAAATTTGTTTTCACCTCAGCAGTGGTTATTGCGAATATTGTATCACTTGTTTGGTTGGAGGTTATTTTACTCACACGATTGCATGCCAGATCAACAGGAGACAAAAATCAGGTCATGAAAATGAGGTCACTGGTAACATACAATAAGAAGGATAATAAGAATCACTAGACTGTGCACAAAACACCCACAAACAGATTAGTTCATTTTGCTCTTTGGGTATCAGAGTCACATGGACAACAAACTGTTTTTTTGTTTATTTGTTTGATTGGTGTTTAACATCTGTCATCGTACTCAAGAGTATTTCAATTCTATGACAACAAATTGTCCACTTCACAATACTCCTTGCCTTATAATGGTTGTAAACTAAGAGGCAACCTCTTAGAAACCATCCTTGCGATTGTCTGAGCCACATCGTTTGACTGACTCATAAACCTGAGGGTCGACAGGCATACTCGATCCTGTGAACTGTAAATTTAAGTATTATAAATAGCACACGCTAACACTAAGCCACTGCCAGGGTCCCAACTAACTATGAATTGTGAAAAACCAGGATTTTGTCAAATTTGAATGTGCTTAAATTGAGTTTTAAAATTGTCTGATAAATTATACTATTATTTTGATTTCTTAGAAATGTTACAGATTTGAAAATGACAGACCATAATTCATCAGTGATGGAGTTTTGAGCAAGGAGCGAGTTGAGGACCAATTTAGAAATATTGACATCAGACATAAAACCAATGGAAATTAGGGGCTAACCCTACTCACCAGTGGTTTTATGTCCGATGTCAATATTTCTCAATTGTTAACTATTTTTTACAAAAAAGGGGAAATAAACCTTATACATACAACTATGAAATGAAAAAATGAAAAATACAAGGGACAGGTACTAAAATGGTTAAATTACACAGTGAAGACAAAAAACCTAAAAAATTCTAAAACATTTACATGAAAATTTATACATCATTATTAATAGCATCTATGAAATAATTACAAAATAAAAGAGAACTCCTTAAAAGAAATTCTTCAATGTTCAATTGAAATAAAGTAACATTGCATAACCTCCTTCACAAAATATATAAAAAAATATCAATAAAACATAACAAAGGTTATTTCGATTGGTAATAATTGATAATATTACCATATTATCCTATTTTTCACCAAATCAGGGGTGTACAATATTGACCGTCTTACCATAGTGTTTAATTCTATTGTTTGTTTTTTTAAGGGCCAGTTTTGATGTCACAAACATTGTGTGTTTGTCATCCTTTATGTCTCCATCATATATCAATGCTTATAATACTTTTTCTCAAATGATTTGAGGTTCTTGTTTGAGCTTTTAAAATGTTGTAAAATCAAGAGGAAACCTTGAAAACCCCTAATGATTGCAGGAGCCATACTGTATCGTAGGACTCCCTCAAATACCAGAAGATTTGTTTGTTTGTTTTTTTGGTGTTTAACGTGGTATCAAATACCAGAAGAGGACTGGGACTCCTACCTGTGAGGGGTAGATTGAAGGAGGGTCAGTGGGCCAACAATCTAACCCCAACAGAAGGACTGTTTCACATCATACTCAAGAGTATCATATGACAACGAATTGTCCACTTGCTACTCTGTTTTAATCAATATAGTAGAAAGCCAGGAGAAAACCTCTATAACATCTGACCCATTTCACACCACTTCAAGTTTATATTTGAATCTAATAATAACAGATTTATCAACCCTTGTCATGTTCTTTATGGTACTATGTATACAAAATAAATGATTCTCCTTTCATCCGGTTTTAATCAAGTCATAGCTCCAAACACAACACGAGTTGCTTCCCTTGATTGGTTTTGAGTTCAAATATCACAAGAGTTATGTCCCTTATATTGGCTCTAACTCCAAACATCACAAGAGTATCGTCCCTTTGATTGAAGCCGCTTGACGTAGTCCTCGGATTGAGTCTTATCAAGATTGCCGTATTCTATAACCACCTGTGTTATCATTTCATGGACATCTCGTGCCATATTCCTCGCATCCCTAGCAATAAAAACAAAAATACACAAAGATCAGCATAATTCATATGTTTATGCTTGGATTGATTGGTACTTATCACAACCCCTTAAGAGTTTAACATTATAAACTATAGTAATAACTCTTGATTGATTGATTGGTGTTTTATGCCGTGCTTAAGAGTATTTGGCTGATATGACGGCATGTATTCCAACAATACTTGACACTAACACAACCAAAATGTGAAGCATTTCAATAATGTTGGAAAGTTCATTTTCCTCCAGTGCTAAGTAAAGACAGCATTGCCACTCTTCTGACAAACTGCCCTTTATAGCCAGAGGGCGATAACAACTCTGAAGAAAATAATGAATTTATTTTGACTCAATGATGAATTTGGTTCAGGAATATAACAGACCCATAATAACTCACAAGATAATAACTTACCCGCAGACGTACAGGTGACAACCGTTTTGGAGCAACTCCCACATTTCCTTTTTCTTTTCAGCCATGAGATGCTGTACATAAACTTTCTTCGGTCCATCACGAGAGAAAGCCAAATGAAGTTTAGTTAAGGTGCCTTCCTTTTCAAATCCTTGTAACTCATCTTGATAAATGAAGTCTTCTTTCTCGTGCCGACACCCAAAGAACAGGACTGTGTCACCAACCGGTTTACCTGAGGAAAATGAATTAATATTGTTTACATCTTTTTCCAGCATCTTGGGCATATATATGTTTATTAATCATGTTCGTTTGGTTATATATGAGTATAGACAGCACACAAAAAAAAACGTATTAAATAAATCATGTTGCGAAATTTGTAAAACCAACCTTCTTTTCGCAAGACATCTCTTTCCTGTATAAAGCCTCTAAAGGGAGCTAATCCTGTCCCTGGGCCAATCATTACCACTGGTGTTGAGGCTTTAAACGGCAATCTGAACTGAGATTTGCGAACAAATATGGGCACAGTGGGGCGAGCATCTCCCATTGGTTTTTTCAGAGCAAGCCAACTGGTGGCGACCCCTTTCTGTCTGCGTCCTGTGTTTGTAGTATAGTCAACTAGTATGGCAGTGATATGGATGTGGGCTGGGTGAACCTACATTTAGACAAATGAAAGCAGATCCTAAAAATATGATACTCCCATACTTCCCATGGTTGTACAAACTCAATTTAAGAGGACAGATTCATAGGTTTCCAAAATTGTTTGCAATTTCTTCTGAATTTGCATTTTGTTACAAATTTTGTCATCTGATAATCAATGAAGATTGTGTTTTAAAGCAATTTAAGCACATTTATGTATTTTTAAAATCAGCAAACAAGGGGGAAATTCAAATGATAGGTTATCTCACAGAATTTTATAGGATGTATTTAAAGGTTACAAGGAAAAGATTACAGCACAGGCCTAGTTCATATTACATTAATAAGTTAATAGATTGTGTTTGTTTGATTTTAGGGTTTTCATCATTCTCAAGTGCATTTCACTTATATCCTGATGGATTGGCCACTCCTCCCTCTGTCAACATTCACTCCGATAGATGGATTGATTGGTGTTTTTATCCCTCCTTAAGGGTATTTCACTCATGTAACAACGGTGTATTCCAACAGTAATTGACACCAGCACAACCATAACATGTGAAGTGTTTTGATAATGTTGGAAAATTAATCTTCCTCCAGTGCTAAGTAAAGACAGCATGGCTACTCTTCAAACAAACTGCCCCTTAACCAGAGAACAAATAGGATGAAAACCATGAAGAAACCATTCTAGTCCAAGGACTCCATCTTATATTTGAAGTTGTCAGGATTGATTGCTTTGCTTTGCTTTTAACGCCATGCTTATCAGTATTTCACTCACATCACATGTATTCCAACAATAACAGACACACGCACAACCCTAAACTGTGAGGTGATTTGGTAATGTTGGAAAGTTAATCTTCCTACAGTGCTAAGTAAAGACAGTATTGCTACTCTTCAAACAAACTGCCCTTAGCCAGAGGGCAGACTAGGAGATTAACCTTGAATCAAACGCGACTCAGTAATCCAACACGTTAAGCGGTCTGACTTGAACTTACATGTAGAAAAAAAAATAACAAAATATTTTCAAGATAATGACATACCTTAGGTGAAGATGAGATGGAGTAATATCTAGACTGTAACCGTGGTAACAGTTCACAGAGGTGATCAATGGGAGGGGTTATTGAAGGTAGATCTTCGAGAACGGCCAGAATGTTACGATGGTCTTTAGTTATCCAATCATGGTACAGTGCCTGAAGAAAGTTACGACAAATGTTTTCCTTGAGTTATCCAGTGAAAAAAATGATCATTGATTATCAACTCTTCGTATGTCTTATTTGGACACAAATTATATCTATAGGAAGGATTTGCCGGCTCTACTTGGATGGAATTTTGAGGTCATTCTGCCGAAAGCCTTTAAATATCTCAGTTGTTTAGGGGCCTGACCCGCTAGTCAGAATCTCAGTAAAAGAAAGCAAATTTTTTTTTCTACACAATTAAGTTATCAAAAGTTATTGATACGAACATATAAATCACCTCAAATTTAAATAAGTTCAAAAACTATAAATAATTGGTATTTAAAGCTGTAGTCTGATATAAAAAATAAATGAAACTTCTAAGTGGACAAACATACCTTCCCCTCTGGTGTATTGGCTGATATGTTGATGAGGAATTCTTTTTCTTTGGTATCCTGTGCGTACTCCGCTAGTTCCTTAAGGATGTGTTTTTGAGGGGGGTGGGTGATATCTAGATAATGACTTAGGGCTGTGCGGTAACTACATGGGCAGGGGAATGGATGTTTCCTACTTGCTTCCTCTGTTAAGGAAAAAAATAAATATAAAATTATGCACAAAAGGGAAAAATAAAGAATACATCAAAAAAAAGAAATAAAGGAGCCACTGATTGTAAGGTAAAAATACAAATAAAATTATTAAAAAATGAAAATATATAGAATAGGAGCTAGTAAACACTATACTGTTGACTTTTGGCTTAGCCAGTGTCTAAAGAGCTTTCTAGATTGATTGACTGGTGTTTTACAACATTCTTAAGGGTATTTCACTTATATGACGGCGGTGTATTCCAACAACAATTGACACTATCACAAACAAGACATTAGCGATTTCATAATGTTGGACAGTTGATTTTCCTACAGTGCTATAAGGTATTGACAGCTATTCTTTAGCCAGAGGGCTAAAGGCTATCTAGAGTTTGTTAAATATCCCCTTACCACATTAGAAGAGAAATACATGTATTTATCATAAGACACAAACCATCAACTTTGTTAGATTTTAGGATAATATTGTACTCAAGAGTATTCAAGAACTAGCAGCAAAGATCATACCGTCTAGATTTGTGAGCGTGACAACAGTTTCCAGATCGACATTGAGGCGTTTTCCTAAACTCTCCACGATCTCTGGGTCATTGATGGGATAAATTGCAACGTGGTCCCCAGCTTCATACCTTAACATAAATCAATCACATAAATTACACTCGTTACTTATTTCAATGTCAGTTCATTGGTGCTTAATGCAAAAACAGACTAACACTACCTTAAATTGTGAAAGGTTTTTGTCTTTTCAGAAAAACAACATTATACAATGGAAAATTAAACAAATGGAAACTTATACCAGGTTTGAATAATTTTTGTGTCCTTTAGAAAATACTGTTATACCAGGTTTACCGGACATGCAACCAAGGATTTGTTGGTTTGTTTAATTAGGGTTTAACATCGTACTCAAGAGTTTTTCACTTATATGATGACCCATTGTACATTTCTCACTGCACCTTGCTTCATAATGATGGAAAACCGGGGAGAAACCATGTAAATACCATCCCCGTGATATCCGGAACCACATCGTGGGAGGCAGTTATGTCTGAAAGGTTGACTCAACACAGTGAACGGTACATCAAAGTAGGATTAGTAAGTAGAAATGGCAACCACTATAAAGCCACAGGTGTGGGCTTTGAAAGATCAGCAGTTGAAACATACCAAAATAGTTTGAACGAGGTACCCAGAGGGGAAATAAAGGCTAAACAGAAAAACAGGCACAATGGTTGTTAGAGAAATCATTGTTTTTCTTTTTTTCTTGTTTGAATTGGTGATTAAATTTTAATTGACAAGTTATGAATAACTAAACTGTAATCTCCGAACCCATGTCTAACCTGATTTTAGATCCGGATATATCCAGTTCAATGTGCATACATGATCGGTCACCTCCCTTGTGTAATTCTCGGTTCACACTCACTGGGGCTAAATATGGATTCTTCATGTCATAGGGTCTGTGAAATACAACAAAATATACAACAATTATTTTTTAGCTGACAAAAAGTGTTCACATTTATATCGTCCTAAAAAATTATGCGTATATTTAAAAAATAAAAAAAAATCCATGTTTTTGTTGTTGTGTTTTTGAGGACTATCCACTTTTTATTCTGTCCTACTTAAGTATGATGGAAAACAGAGAGAAATCTTTTTGAAACACAATAGTGAATAAATGAAACTCACTTAGACGTTTGTAAAAAACCAAAAATTAAGAGAGCTGTATGGGTTTCCATACATACATGTATATGTGATCATTAGATGTTTCCATACTTTGGTCTTATTATCAACATAAGCACGTACACTAAATGGATAATTTGAAAGTCTTGTAATTTTGACACAGGTTAAAAAGCTCTCACAACATGCTTGGGAATTTTCACTGTAATTCAGCAATAAATAAAGACACTTGTGAAGTTACAGACTCGGTAATGTGATTACATCTACAGTGTACCAGGTCTGTTTATGTGTAAGAGAATTACTTTTAGGAGTACTTTCTAACCGTAATATATATTTTCATGTTACAGCATTGCATTAAGTTTTACTTTCTTAGTGTATCTTGATGGGGGTATTGGGTGAAATTAATAAAAAATTTGGTGCTAAAAATACAACAAAATAAACTGGCTAGACAGGGTCACGTATAAGGTATATGCAAAATCTCCACTCTCGCTTTTATGGAAATTAATCCTGAATTGAGACTTACGGTTTCTGTGTCTTCAATGATCCTATTCTAGCAACTTCACCGGTAAATATTTTCTCAGTCGGGACATCCTCTTCCACTTTAGCAGAGTATTGACGCATACTGTAAAAGCATAACAATTGAAAACAGTATTACTCAATGTCTTGTATATCCGATGTTTTACATAATCATGATTATTTTTTGAATTCGCACGGGGATGTAGATTAATTAAAATCGATGAATCATCTTATGTTCGAGATAAATAACAGAGACAAGTTTTCCAGATAAATCTTAATCTCGAGTTGTAACCTTCAGATATTTGGAGAGAAGGTAATGGTAATAGGGTATATAAATTTTTGTTTGTTTGATTGGGGTTTAATGTGGTACTCAAAGGTATTTCACTTATATGATGACAGATTGTCCAATTTAAACTGCTCCTCCTTTAATTAAGGTGGAAAACCAGGAGGAAACCTGGTAAAAACCACTCCCATGATTGCCAGAGCCACATCATGTGACTCAGTCATATACCTGGGGGTCGACAGACCGACTCGATCCTGTGAACGGTACATTAAAGTAGAATTAAAAAGCACACTTACTAACCACTTAGCCACGATAGATCAAAGTAGGTCATTGCGCGCACATGCTACCAAAAGGCCTTACCTAACTTCATCCCCTGTTGCCTTGACACCGAAATGTTCACATACAGCTGGCCAAAATTTCTCCCTCCATGTAACAAAATCTTCCTCAATGCTGAATTAAAAACACATTTGATCATTTTTTGATTTTAATATTACATGTGCAATTAAAATAAAAAAAATATGTTTAAGAGATGTGGTTTTTGGCTTAAAATTGCAATTCTGCCTCCTAAAACACATGACAATTGTTTTTTATTTGCAGTATTCTGGATAATTTATGATTGAATCAAACCTTTATTTCTTAAGTCTCTGGTTACAAATGTTTGTTTTTTATTTTAATTGGGGTATAACCTCCGTACTTCAGGTTAAATCACTTGTATGACAACACAGACACAATGAACGAGCACAATGGTGGACATTAGAATAGGCTGAACAGTTATAAAAAGTGTTTGTTTATTTGACTCAGCTTAAACGTTGTACTTAAGGATATTTCACTTATATGACAACAGATTGTCCACTTCACATGCCTAATTATGGAAGAAAACCTAGAGGAACCTTCGTGAATACCCCCCTTGTGATTGCAGGAGCCTCAACATGTGACTCACACATATACCAGAAGGTCGACAGACAAACTGGATCACATGAACAGTACATCTAAGCAGAATAAGTAAGCGTACTCGCTAACAGCTAAGCCACAACCCAAGGCCTCCCTTAACCAGAGGGTGGCAAAATATACAAATGTAGTGGCTTGGGGAACTTACTTTCCATCGTCATCTCCATGTCCTATCTCGAACACTCGAGTGGCTCCTAATTCTTCCAGCTTCTTATCAACATAGATACCCATAGCGTTAAAGTGTTCATAAGTCTTGTTACCCAAAGCGAATACCTGAAAGTAAAAACAGTAAATGACATGTCACATCATGGACTCCTGACAAAATAAAGTGTTGAACGTGGAGCAAACATGAAGTTTTCTGTGTTCGGAATAACACTACTAATGTTTGCAATGAAACAATATTCCAGAATTAAAGTAAGTTAGTTTATTTACTTAGTTGTGATTTTATGTTGTACTCACTGTAAATTCACTTATATATAAATTAAATTAAAATGACAACTATATTACAAAATTAAAGATGATAACTGTTCACCAGAAGCTTCAACTCCC
>JAVFBW010121152.1:0-14865 GCA_034783835.1 Mopalia ciliata
CTTGTCGATCAAATCTTATACCATGTTTTTGTTTGTGCGTTTGTTTGTTTGATTGGGGAAACAAGTTATATCATTTCAAATGACGGAGTTCGAGTCCAGTGGGTGGAAGAAACCCCCGATGACTCCAGTTGTAACAAAGAAAGACAGGACAAAAACAGTACATCAATAGGACATAATACAAAATACATCATTAAAAGGTCGGCTTCATATTGCCCTTTAATCCGCCATCACCGGGGCAACAGGAAGCTCCCTCAAACCCACCGTCCATTTTACATGTATACCGTATATGGAAAACTGGGGTTAGTAAAAGTCTGTACATGGTCAAAAAAACTTACCTTGCGATTACCAAGGCACCCAGGGTTCCTGCCACAGTGGAATAAAATCCTATCCAACCAGAGGCATTCTGGAAGTATTCAAAGCGAATACAATGTTACTATCCCTATTAATGAGGGATAGGGAATTCGACAGTGAGACCCCGTTATTACATTACCTGGTAACGAAAGTTTGTAGAAAGTTTGTACATATCGTGTTATTAACACTAAAACTGGCGAAAACTTTAATACTAAAAAAGTATACCGCAGTCGGTTATATCAATGCCATAACGGCTATTCAATTTATCATTTTAATTGTATTTTACTGCATTTACTTATTATTGTTTTATATCTGAAATATATTGTTTACATTATAATGAAGTGCAGTTCTGTGTTTTTTTATAACTGAAGATATGAATAAATCAAAAGAAGAAATTATATGGAAATAATATCACACTTGGAATACTTTCAAATCGTCATGATCAAATCTCCTCCAAAACCTGATGTTATATTGATAATGTTTGTAGAAATTGAAGATCAACAGTATTTTCGTTATTTTGATATAACTCTTTCTTATTACAAAATAACGAAAATTCTGTTGATCTTCACATTCTAATAAACACAAGAATTATTTATTGCTTTCAGCTCTGGGGACTGTGTCACTCTCTTATCACAGGGGTAGTGAATATCCAATACGTAGACTCCAGCTGATTTAACTTATATTTTAGTAGAAGGTCGCGTAACTGAGTGATCAATGCACCACCTACCTGTGTAATACCATAAGAATAAGAGTTTACATCTTACAGTGACAGCCTCCTCATCACACCTGAACTGAAGCCTTGACCTTCATTCTCAAACACTCAGATAACACTTACCTGTGCGATACCATAAGGACTGGAGTTTAGATCTAACAATGACAACCACGTCATAACACCTAAACTGAAGCCTTGACCTCCATTCTCAAACACTCAGATAACACTTACCTGTGTGATACCATAAGGACTGGGATTTAGATCTAACAATGACAGCCACGTCATAACACCTAAACTGAAGCCTTGACCTTCATTCTCGAACACTCGATACCACTTACCTATGTGATACCATAATGACTGGGGTTTAGATCTAACAATGACAGCCACGTCATAACACCTAAACTGAAGCTTTGACCTCCATTCCCAAACACTCTGATACCACTTACCTATGTGACACCATAAGGACTGGGGTTTAGATCTAACAATGACAGCCACGTCATAAAACCTACACTGACGCTTTGACCTCCATTCCCAAACACTCCGATACCACTTACCTATGTGGTACCATAAGACTGAAGTTTACGTCTGACAATAACAACCATGCCATAACACCTAAACTGAAGAGTTGACCTACCTTCCCAAACACCCAGATACCACTTACCTGTGTGATACCATAAGGGCTGAAGTTGACGTCTAACAATGACAACCACGTCATCATAACACCTAAGCTGAGGCCATAAACAGTCGCCAGAATCCAGAAGTGAACGTTTCTGAAGCGGTAAAATTGTGAACATTTTTAAAATCAGAAAGGGCCTTCATTAATTTCTCGGTGATTTCAACTCCCAGCTTTAATTGTTGGTGATATGCATGATTTATATACTAACCATATACTCTGTCAAATGAGAAACGCATAGGGGAGATGTCACAAGAAAGTGTTGATTTTTTTAATAAGTATTGTTTCTGGTGTCCAATGGCCATGTATGATAATGTTTCCCAATGTTTCGGGAATGGGAAAACATGGCCAACTATACTGTATTGTACTTTATTGTTTATTCACTATACAATTAACAAAATCTACCCAAAAAAAATTAGCTTATCTAGAATAGAAGGAGGGAATTAAGTCTATCAGACTTGTTCTATCCCTTATAAATATATATAACAAGTTTTGCTATATGACATTTTACACCGTAAATATGGCTGATGAATAACAGCAGACATAGAAATTATAAAAACAGAGCATACGCTATTCTAGAGAAGGGGATTCAAGAGGAGAAGCAAATATCTTAAAAATTAGATTTAAAAAATGACAAAAATATGATGTTTTTAAGTATTATTGGGTGTGTGTTCCATTCTCTGGGACCGGTATGTTTAACGGAGTATACAGAAACGTGAGACTGGGTGATTGGTCTATACAGATTTTAATTTACTGATCGAGTCCGAGAATTATGCATCTCAGTCTGTTAAGGACTGTTGAGGAAAGTTGATTGGCAGAAGGTATGGGTTATGTATGAATTTATGTACTCCTTACAAGAAAGAGAGAATGGAGGGTTGGGATAGAGGCAAAGTTTTAAAAGATTTAAAGAGTGGACCAGTGTCCACTGGTGGCAGGATAATGTTTTTGTTTTAAAGTTTTGGTTCACGTCAATTCACAAAAACTTTACCACGCGAAACCTCTTACTTTCTTCTCTTCACTGTAACACTTGGCCATGATGGCTTTCATTTTCTCTTTCAATATTTTGTCCTCTTAAATTACATCCGCGATTACATAAATCAGACTTTCTTTTAGCAAAGCTTTTACTTTAAAAAGGATTTCACGACGTTGTGGCCGGTATACAAATTTTGCGAAAATGTGTCTATTTTGTCCAGGTTTGATAGTGCCAATCCTATGGACGTTTTCAATTAGCACATTTTCAATTTTGAGAGAAGACTTTATAATTTCATTGACATGATCAACTACATGATCACCTTGAAATTCCTCCACGCCCACAAACCTCAAATATAGCTCCGACTGTAGCGTTCTTAATCGAGTAATTTACTTTTTAATTCGTCGTTGTCGGACTTTAAATTTTCCAGCGAGACCTCCATAACTTTGATCTTTGGTTTTAGAGTGTCATTTACAGTGGCTTTTGTTTCGTATAAATCACGATCCGTGTGTTCAAGGCTAGATGACAAATCTGCTTGTTTTCTCTCAATTTTAACTAAGCGTTCATAGAACTCGTCCTGTCTCATAGCCACTGTATTTAGTGTATGTTCCACGGATGACACCTGCTTAGTAAGAGTAGTAAGAGATTTCTTGATAAAAGTTTCAAGGGTATCATCGATATCGCTTGGAGCTGAAGTTACACAACTTGATGGTTTCGGCATGGTAGGTGAATTAGTTTCTGAATTTATTTCATGGGCTTGATCAACGTTAGTAGAGTTAGAATCACAAGGTTTACCTTTGTTTGCAGACGATCGTACCTTTGGCATGTTCGCTGGTCAGTCGATATGCACGAGAAAAACAGTCACCTTTTCCGAGGGTATGTCCAGCACGAGAGAATTGTTCAGTGTTGTAGAAACAAGCAATTTAAAAAGAAAAATCACATGTTTAGTAGGATATCCATTGCTTGAGCGTTTTCTAACGTGAAGAGTAATGTGATGTCAGGTAATCACAACATAGAATAAAGGTGAAGCCATAAACTAGCGGAGCTCATTTTACATGCGTCCGCTACCTGCCGCCATCTCATGAACAGACTTCATCTGTTCATGTTGGATCATTTTGAAGAACATCTACGTCTTCTGTGGAAACCCCATACTCATGCTTAAACTGGACTTCATTTCCTTTCATTTCTTGACCTATGGGTATTCCAAGCTTGTTTACATTTAGTTAAGGATTCATTAATTTGGGCAAGGTACACACGTGAAAGACAAAACGTGTGACATTCGTTGTCAACGGAGAGTAGACCCCTGTGTTCGAGTGAGACGAATTCGATAGAAAAATAATCACCCACTTGATTATAAACGTCTTTCCACAAGCGTTCAATTGTTTGGTTATGGACAGACTATCCGGTGAGGTGAGATACTTCATGGCCATGAATTAATCTCATGAATAAGGAAACTTTGGTGTTTTCTCCGCCATAGTCTGAACGAACTCTGCACGGAACGCCATAGCTTTCTAAACCTTGAACAAAAAGCCGCAGGACAGTACAGGACTTGTTGTCAGTACAACATCAAAGGGATGGAATTAATCGAGAGTAGCCATCAATGCATCCGTGAATTGCAAATCCCCACCTGTAAGTAAGCAATCGACATATTTGATAAATTTTGTCCTTTACTGGTTGATTATAATTAAGCGAGATTATTCCACTCCTGTGTCCCAACTAAGTCATTAATGAGTTGAACAAGATAGAGCATTGCTTCGTCGTATATATTTATAGATTCTAGATGACTAATTTCTTGTATTTACCTCTACTCCTGCTTGTGGATGCCGTATATGGAGTTCTGAAACCAGCCTGTCCATGTCCATGTCAATTATTGGCGAATATCTTCCTCTCATAGACACACCTAGCCTTTTGAGATTCTTATAAACTGAACTTGTACTACAGTGTAAATGGTTAGCTATCTTTGGGGCAGTAAAGCCTTCTTTGTACAGAAATCGCAGCTCGTCAACTGAAATATTTGATCTCTGCTGTACTGAAAATAAAATACCGTGAATGAATAAAACACAGTACATATATGTTCTACAGATGAACCGTGGTAAAGCTACGATCAAGACAAAAGGTTATGTGCTAACATTTTATTAACTTTTATTTCAGGGATACAATAACTGGTATGTGTTTTACCATATATATATCCTGAATGCTCTGTTAATATACAGTAGAACAATATTTAAACGATATTTTCTCGGACTTACAGAAACAAATACTAGTATATTTAATAAAATGTATTTTTTCTTCGTCACTTTTCTTTTTGACTTTGCTACTTATAACCCCAAAATGGGAATTCAGTTTTTTAATTGTTTATCCGAGTGGATTTATAAACAAAAATATATTACCAGTGTGTTAATAACAAGTGAGTGAAAATAGTAAAGGTTCAACTTTTAATAAATACATAACGAAAACAAAAACAGAAATAAAATAAGCGATAAAAATGACCAGATCTTATACATGTATATGTTGAGATGACGTGTTCAAAAAACCATTAGAGTAGATAATAACTGAGGAGTAGAATTACCTTTAAGTACCATTCTGCGATTAAAGAAATATAATAGAACTAGAATATATTGATATCTTTGATTCAAAGCTTTTTGTAAAATAATTTGTCTTTAATCCCTAATCAAGTCTATCATTTTCAATTTAAAATAATCTACAACTCGGAGTACCCGTAAAGTTAATATAGAAATGTAACTTTTGCGGGGTCAGTTCATTTTGAAGGTTGCATACCATGCAGAACACCATCTTCTCTAACCAAGATTTTTATTCTCAGCTACTCTATATTGCAACCCTTGGTCGATAAATCACATGTAAATTGAATGGCAGATATGCCCCCTGGCGGATATAATGACCAGGTTTCGACTAAAAACGCTGATAAGATAAGTAGAATGTTATTCTCTTGTTTAGACAATTTGTTTAACTTTGTAAAAAAATAACTATTGGTGTATATGTGAAGAGTTGGTGTATGTAGGGGTGGGTACATATGCAGTACTCTCAAAGAGTTGGTTGCAAACCCCGAGCATATGACGTTTTCAAAAACACTTCCCATTTTCTTTATTGACTATCGGTGTCATATTTTCTAGAAGAGTCCTCTCGTACCACATCACCTGAATAGTTGCGTAGAACTTCCAACACACGCAATCAAGCGCTTGAAAGCTGAGTCTGATTATATGCAAATAATCCACCAAGGGTTGTTTTGCAGAGTAGCTCGGAATAAAACTCTTGGCTGGCAAAGATGACATTCACTGACAAGAACACATGTCGAATCATCTTTCGGCTTCGTACTGGTACAATAGATCCCTGAGGTGAATGGATGCTATTATATAAGTCTTTGATAATAAAAACAAGCTGAGTACCTAGCAGGTCCACCACTAGAGTCTTTTTTTGTAAAATAGACGCTAATAATCCCAGTCAACTCACCTTTTCCTACTTTCATTTAAGAACTATTTGTTTCTTCAAAGAACCAAAGAGTAAGGGTTATGGTGTTGGTCACCATTTTGGTGCATCGTACAATGTTTGCCATATTTGTTGTGAAACCTAGTTAAATACAACCATGGTGTGGTTTGCTCTTAAAATTACCATGTAGCCTGGGTGGATATAAAAATTATGCAACGGGACCATATTGCTTTGTGAAATTTGATGAAATGCAATCCTATCCTATGTCTTAGTAGCAGGAAGCTAACCAAGTTTCCAAGTTAATCTTTGAATTTCATCTAAAATAATCAAGTTCAGAACACATCGGCGTGAAATGATGCATTGGTGGCCATTTTGTTTTATGGAATTTGCTGAAATTCAATCCCATCTGTTGTTTTAATAAGATGAGATAAGTTTCAAGGTAATCTGTGAATTTGTTACAGAGTTATAGTATTCTCAACTTGTAGTGTAGTGAGTACTGTAAAACAAAGCAATGGTGGCCGTCTTGTTTTGGGGAACTTGATGAAATTCAGTCCGATCTATTGTCGTGAAAGCAGAAAGCTTTTTTTAAAGTTTAAAGTTAATTTATGAACTTATTCTCTACTTATTGTGTTCACAATACATACAGACATGAGTATTTTAAAATTATGTAATAATGGCTATTTCTTTTAACGAAATTTGATGAAATGCAATAGCATTCAGTGTCTTAACAGGAGGAAGCTACATACCAAGTTTGAAGTTAATCGGTGAATTTGTTTTCAAGTTAGCGTGTTCACAAACATGTGTGATGGAAGGACGGACGGACGGACGGCGAGTAGCATTTCTATGTCCCCCATCTATATTAGTGTATTAGTATATGTATCTACAATAAATCCTCAGTTTTAAGAATAACTATGCACATCGTGTTTCGCTATTTCAAAAGTTTGTTAGTAGCCCATATCTGACATTTTTATATAATATTATAGCCATTTATAAGTTTACAAGAGTATAGTCCTGTACTCTTTTTAAAATCTTAACAGGATATGCAGTAGGTGTTTGTGTGTTTGTTTTGGGTTAAAACGGTATACTTGAGAATAATTAATACATCGGCCAAGGCTATATAACCGTTATGGGCGAAGGAAACCATGTATAGCATTGAATTGATGTGTTTGATTCGTACTTTACGCCGTTTTTTAGGTTAACTCATTTATATAGCGTGGTGCCAACCCAATCGGTGTAGCAAGCAGCCTGCATAAATAATCATATATGGGCATTTGTCAACTTGCCGGAGGCACCACTCGCCATAGTTGACAGAATGGCAGTGCACCTTAAAGAGATATCTTTTGGGGGCAGGTATTCTATTGAATGTACCTTATCGAGGGAGACACATTCTCTCAGAGCACTAGTCAGGTGGGGTTGCGGAGAGAGTGTCCTCGGAAATGTCTTGAGTAAGAGGTACAACTCTACGGAATTCCCTTTGGGCAACTACGCACCTGCATGTTTATTTGATTTATTGGTGTAGTCAGGGGTAACCTTAAATTCTAACCTACTTAAATGCGTTAGAAAACCACACGAAATTTCCCCTATATTTATACTTAAAAGTAAATATGATCAGTGGATGTGGAATGGCCTAGGGGTCACCTGGGGAGATTTGAATTAAACGAGGAGGATATCCACTAGAGAGAAAAGTACTTTGGAGGCAGATGGTGATATATAAAGATATGAAATAATAATAAATTTAAACAGCATGTACCTTGTGAAGTGTTTCGCCCCTCATCCGTCACCAGTTGGCACAGGTCAAGTAGATCCTGGGGAGATGATCCGATCCTCAAATACGCCGCCTGTGTTGTATGCAATTGTATGTGCTCTGCGTTTCGCGAAGAAGTGGTTATTTTCTGGCGAAGAATAGCTAAATCAAGGCAGCTTTGACGGAGAGCTCGAGCCACGTCCCGAATTTGTCGAGCAACAGCCCGCAAAACGTCGTCTACATGTACACCCGACATTTGCAGCTGTACTGAATTCAGCTGTGGGGAGATTTTATTCCTCAGTTTTTGATAAGTGGAACTCTTTTGTACATATCTAAAATAAACGTTTAAATTCTTTTCCACATATGTGAAATAGTTAGGTTTAAGAGTTTTATTTTACTTATGTGGAAAAGAATTTCAAATACGTTGAAAAGATTTCTACATCATATCATGTTGAAAAGAATTTTAGATACGTAAAATATTTTTTCTATTTTACGTATCTGAAATTGTTTTTCACATAAGTAAAATAAAACTCTTAAAGTGATAAAACGGCTTGCCATATGTCGCAGGGGAGCCACGTGTGATTTTGGTGATCTGTAACAAAAATTAAGACATTTTTAATTTTGACTATTTATGGATTGGTAGCTTGCAACTTTTATTATGGGACAAAGCTACATTAACAAGGGCTATTAGATGACAAGCTTTTTACACTACAATAGTTTAATAAAGTCGGCAAAATAAAAGTGACGGAATCACACAAAATATGACGGAATCAATTATGTTAGGTGATTCCGTAACCATGCCTTGCTTTGGTGTCCAGTGTATTAGCTATTTACCCCCAAAAACCAATCTTACATGTGGCCTTTCTAAAGATACAATTTATACACCTACTAATTTAACAGTAATGATTTTAGGAAAATCTGATAAATTACTTGTATCTACCACTGTGAATGTCAGACCAGTACATCTTAGTCTTCCTGTAACTATCGAGGAAGACGAGAGCATTATCAATGATGTCCTTACATTTGGAGGCTGAAAAATCGTACTCGTGACGGATCACGATGTTTTGTGATTCCGTCATGAACATGTTTCCGATAAAATTTGGAAACCACAAGAATAATTTGAGGTTGAAGTGGATGTTTCTTTTCGGCAAACATCATTCAGTAAAAGTATACATAGAGTAAAATGACGGGACTTTTTAATTCAGACGAAATTAAATAGATGCTCTAGTGGGGAATATGCAGTGTCTATTTTGTTGGGATTCCGCCACGTAGGCCTACAGCTGAACGCCAAATTTACTAACATTGTTGAATGATTGAGTGTTCCGTTGCTATCCAGCATTAGGTCATATCATCTGTGATTCTGTCACGGTGGAATTCTAGAGAAATGGTATACAGCAGGCGTAGATATTTCGAAACAGTTATAGATGGAGGCCATACGATTGCCAGGGATTAAGATAGTTTTATTAGCGAGGGGTAGGTGACATCATCGAATGTGTTTGCGTTTGGTATCTGTCATGGAACACATGTCGTGAATTTAAAGGATAACTTAAGGGTTATTGCCAAAAATAGTTTTGGGTTAGTTTTAGGGTTCAATTATTCGTTAACAGAAACTAGAAATGAATATTCACGTTTTGCCTAACATTATGGAGATGCCAGAAACTGTTCTCTTAAACTCGGCCTTTAATTTATCTCCTTATCGTTAGATTTTCTTTTGATTGGCAGTGCTGACATTGTTTCAGTCTATTTCATATTGGGCAAATGCATATATTACAATCGATATAATAATACAGTATTCTGATCCACAATAGAATGGCTGGGTGCGTTGACAATTCTGCATTAACATTATATGGAATTTTACAAACAGCCGTTTATTAACGGATTAAATAACAAAAATGATTTAATTGTATGAACCCCAAACTCCTATGTGTGCACAGGACTGGTGACATGTATTTATATTCCATCATTTTCTTGTATATAGTTTTACTATATTGCATTTGCAAACAATTACCTGGCTTATATAAAATTTTGATTTTTTGACATCTTATTCTTTTCTTAACAAATCGTTCAACCGGGCCTTTCTACTACAAATGCACGATTTTTATGGTTTACTTGTTAGTCAGACCAGTTCGTAGTAAACCTTTCGGCACTTATATCATTCTCTATTATCCGTATTCATTGCACACCTGTGCAACTGGAAACAACATGTGTAACTGTTATATCTGTGTTGTTAATTGGTATTTTATTGACAGCACAGAGCCGGAGTTCTTCGTGACAACTGGGGAGAATACAATGCTAGTTGTCACACCTATTATGTTCACGGCTTTGCATTGTAACATGACATTTGTATGTATTAGATGAAGACGATGAAATAGATAAATTTGATAAGGAAACTTTGTCCTATATGTAAGGGGACATAGACATTATCTTTTTAGGGCAAAACTCAGGCATTTTATTATTTGAAATATGTTTCGGGCAAAACATAACATACACACGCGAAATCAACACTGTCACTGTTGATTTTTTTCGGCATAGATAAGGATTTACTTATCGGAGATCATGAAATCTATATAAAAAAAATCTGGGAATGACCAGGAAAATTTACAGCCAGTACGGTACCTGGGATCGCTTCATGTAACCAGAGTTACTGGATACAGTTTCTTGCAAGCTTAGCACTTGTGAAAATAGGTCGTGTCATTCCAGTAACATCTTCTTCGTCCGAACGTCAATTTGGATGTTTTATTGAACTCCAGACATTTTATTGATAAAGGAAAAAACAAAAAAGCCATGACCTATCTTTGATTGTTTCTCTTACTTTTGTTCAAATGGATATAAGGGTGTTTTTTTACGGTTTAAAGGTAAATAGTTTAAATATGAACAACTATATAAAGCAATTTGATGATTTCATTGGCCGTCGCCCACACATAGGTCAGAAACATATGCTAAATGAAAAATGTCTAAAGGAACATTTTTCAATACTGTCTAAAGGAACTGTCTGTTTTAAGAGACCTGAATGTCTTGCTGAATTGTATTTGGCGTTTTTGGGAAACAAAGACGACCTCCTAAACTTTATTTTAACGGATTGTAATGGCATAACTGAAAATATGATTAGTTGTTGAGATACATGAAAGTTCTACTGAGCTGCGCCCATTCGGAACACACAAAAAGAAAAAAAGACTGAAAAAACTTTTACAGACTGCAATTGTACCACTGCTCTGAGATATCTTCTACAAACATACATTTAGGCCAAACCAAAACTCGTGATCCTCGTATAGAAATGATTTTGGTTTTGCCAGTCTCATTAGTTTCATGGCTTTGGCGTGAAACTTTCATATAACAAAATACTCAAGGGGCTAATCGGGTCAACGATGAATTTTTTCAAAAATGGATAATGAAACGTCAATCTAAGAACGTTCTCGCCCAGAATGTTTTCGAAAATCAGCATGGATTGCGGCTCCGTCTATCCTCATTCTCAGAGCTTTCGGGGCCTAGTTATGCCCTCGACATTTTGTTGGGTTTTCATGTTTTCATTTTTAATGGCTACCTTTAATGGTCTTTTTTTTTTCTTCTTTAAAAATTGCAAGAATTAAGATCGATCAATAAAAAAGGCAAAATTAATTTTTACTGCCAATCTAATCTGATATTGCCTCTACAGACTTCCTGATGGACGGAGCTTAATTTTTATTCTGTTTTACTGCCTCTACAGGCTTCCGGAGTCTAGGCGGCCCCTGGACCCTCGCCTGTTAAGCTATTATAATCAAAACTCCCTTCCCTTTTATAGAATTCTAAACCCGCCACTGTTAGCTGTGATCTGCGGCTAAACACAAATCTGACGAGGCTATGCGCTTCGACGGTCTCCTGTAATTACTATTTAAAATCTGTATATTAACACTTATTACCATACATATATATTTATTAATGATAATTTTTTTTCTAGCAAAACATAGTCTGCCCCCTAAAAATATACCCTGCCTTACGCCTATGGACAAAAGTCAGATATGGAATAGCAAGCATCAATAATGCCACAAACAACTGAAAGATAACATTAAAATAGACAATAAATTACAGAAAGAAAAAAATCAAACAGCACTCACGTCCTCCTTATGTACGACCTACTATCAACGTTTGCCAAGACCGAGTCTAAGCTAGTTTATTGATATTCAGTCGTGATTAGATCTAGGTATCGTCAATGCAGACTTGCTTTCATTTGACGCCATTGAAGGTATACAGCAATACATATTTGGTGTTGACAGTGTGTTAAATCAGAACCCGTCACGTGGGCGTCATTTCAGTCTGTCAGTTGGATAGATTTGTAAATATCGCCGAATGTCAAATTTATCGAATTGCCTCAGATCCGAAAAATTAAGTGGGTCATACTGTGTAAACAACGTTTACTGATTGTTTCATTGTTTCATTGTGACATCAATTTCTCTTATATAGAATATATATATATCTATATATATTAAATCTGTACAATATATATGTATACATTTTTTGAATGCTGGAATACTCAGGATGACATATATGTACATGTGGTCAAATTCCAATTATTATTTGTAAAGTTATTGCAAAATGAATAAATATCAACAGAAAAAAATAGACTGCATTATTCATGGGTTTTCTCGGTGTGCAATCTTGATTAGACAAAATAAACTAGTTGACCGAGCAGAATACTCCTTGAACTAGGAAATGATGCCTCAATTGTTTGAAATTATGATTAAAACGATCCCAGTGGATTTTTCGGTCTATCCCACCTTGGAAAGTATTATTAAAATGTAAACACAATTTTCAGGAAACTTAATTAGGCGATAGGTTCCCGAAGTCTAAAGACAATTGGAAAAGAAAATGCAATAAATTTATTTTCCAACCCACTAAACAGCTATTTTATACGATTTTGTTTTCGTTTTTAAATAATTTATCAGAGTTAAAGATTAATATCCTGCCCAAGATTTTTCTGGGCCAGACATCTTGTCGCTTTCCCTATGAAGAAACCGCTCGAACTTCTCCGAATGGGTTTGGAGGTTTCCGTGATGACGTGAGTTGGGTCGATAATTTGACAATAACACCATTTAGACTTTCAGACGTGACTGCTACACTGTTCCTACACATGACAGGACTGTTATTAAGCGTTTTTATCCAAATTTAATTATATTTATGAAAAAAATCGTCCATAGGAATTCAAAATGTCTCAGTAAGTGGTCCTTTGGGTGTACCAATTTCACATAGAACCCTGATCTAAATCAGTGTGATGGACGCCGGTTTTAAAACAAAGGATCAAGCATGTTAAACAGAAACATTTCCCTCCCATCAGGTATTGAAGGCTTTGCTCATTCATCACTGTCATTCTGAATGTTTTAAAAAGAGTAAATCGCTTCAGTTCGGAATAAGTTCTGCTGAGAACTATAGAAAATCTGTGCATAGTTTGACAAGTTGTGAGGAACAACATTACAATATAGGTCATCTGTCGAGCTATGCTCTCAGCCTATAGTCTATATAAGATACTGTCGAGCCACAGCTGATAGTATGCGCCATTAATTTATAAAAACTGAAACTGAGCTGATAGAGAAGAACAAGGTCAGTTTTCTAATTTATTTTTCTAAAGCCACGTCAGAAAATCACAACTGAATATATATTAAATTAAAATAACACCTGGTTGAATTACATTTAGTTTAAATGTTGTTGTCTATGTAGGCTTACTACAGTACATGGATGTGATCATAAGAGTCATAAAAAGACTGCCATAAAAAGTTTTCAACAATTGACGTCAGCACGTTAATAGTTCATACTGCAAAATTTATTAATTTATCTGGAAAATGCCATTTCCAGTTAATATTTACCGACCGCGTATTTAACAAATACTCAGGCAAAAGACAAACATCATTCAAGTAATAAACTTTTAAATGGAGTTGACATTTTACCCGTTTACCACTCGTGGATTACAACATCAACACGAAAGAAAATCGGACCACTTTCGCTTGTGTCGGCTCGGTTCGGTGTTAAACACAGCCACTTGTTATTTTGTTTTTATTGGCCAACTGAAACTGTGACCTTTCATGAACCCAAGTAAACTTGACCTAATTGAACAGAATAGATGGGGTGTTTGCGTTAGAGCTCAGTATAGTGACAATCAAAGCACAAGAGCCTTTTTAAGATTTGATTTTAATTGGATTGCACTATTCCCGCAACATACTAGCGAGTAGAAAATGGCGACTTCAACTAAATAGCATTAACTGCTTTTTCAACGATTCCTTAAAAACACATTTCTGAAAGCTGATACGCTAGTCTTTGTGTTTTACAATATTAACTTCGGGAGCCTATCGCTTGTTAAAAAAAACGAAGGACGAACTACTTAGAAATGAGGCACAACATTATAGGCTCCAATTGAACTGTTTATTATTAGACTTTCGAGTTATGTTTATCGCCAAGATATAGTTTGGTTACTTAACTTTCTATCTAAGCCATAAACAACACAATTCCATAATAGTTACTTACGTATTGGGGAAACTGAAATGAAATCCCATGTAGCAAACTCGTCAAAAATATCTCATCGATCTATACCGGATATAACGAAGAGGAAGACAAAATATACTATATAAATATTTAGTGCCATAAATATACCAATATTCTTTTATTATTTATTCACCCGATATTAGATCAATAGAATGAAATCCTGATTAAAACCTTACGCTGGTTGCTGGCATACCAACAGACAAACGGTTCGCAGGAATCGAACCCGCGACCCTAGAGGTGCAAGGGATATGTGGACTAAAAGGCGCTATATTCACTGTTTTGCTATTACTTGCATATCTGGGATACATCAAGCCCCTTGGGGCTTTATTCCCGCCAATATCTTTATAGCCGATCTCTATAACAAGGATGGGACATTTTTGTTTTTGCTCTCCATCAGGAGAGCTCATTTATGAGAGTGGGTTATAGGTTTTTTGTTAAAGGGGGGAGGGGGGGGGGGGGGGCGC
>JAVFBW010121163.1:0-14862 GCA_034783835.1 Mopalia ciliata
ATTCACTAGAACTGTTCAATTCGCAAGTATTCATGGTAGGTTATTTCTCCTATTGGCTCTTGGGGCTGGTAAATGCAACAGGAATCCATAAACATTGTGGTAAAACTAAAATAAGCACATTAGTGGTGTCGTACTCGGACAATGTATACTGGGCGATATATCTTTCAGTAGCAGACATGAGATCTACCGGACTGGAGACATAAGTTTGTCAATCTACAGATTGTTGAGGACAAGCCTGCTATTTAAGCCGAATAAATTCAACATCGCTTTTACAGTAATTTATGTATGTATTCTAACACACCTGAAACAGAATTGGCCACGATACGTGCATTGCGCTGTGTCATCAGTCGGAAAATCCCAATTGGGCACGAGTTAGTTCTTCAAGAATACACCAAACATCTTGACGAACTTATCATCGTTGACATATAAGTGTGACATCGGACAGGTAACAGAGTGGTCATTACACCAATGGTATAATACGACGCTTTGATAAAACTGCTAGCAATGTATCTCCAACAGCTACACGGGTACGGTCGCATTACTCTGTTCACATCATGAAATTATTTCCTCTCCTTTTTTATGCTTGTTGGAATTTCGAAAATCTCGTCATCTGTTTTGTCTAAAAATTGCCACATCATTGTTCTTCATCTACCATGATATAGCCATCAGCTGTCAGATCGTTGGCTATTTTTTACGACGGCTTGCAATCGTTTTCTCGCGAGAGTTTCCATATTGAAAGCGATAATGTCTGGTCTCTCCTGTCGTGCCAGATATTACTTAGGAATACAATTACAACATAAGGTGATGTAATATTGAATATGCAGACTTCTAGACATATTGGTCGACAAATTGGTTATTTCAAAGATAACAGTGATCAATGGACATTTCAATTAGTGCTGCATGTAACGAATTAGGCTTTTGTGATCACTGAAATTCCTGAACATCACCTAGGCGTGACTGTGACCTTGAGTATGACTGTGTCGTTAAAAGACAAACGATTCGAAAGTTCAGCATGTGTGACGGCAGATATGTTATCGCCGTGCTGTTAATAGGTTATAACAAAACTTTTCCAGTTTCTATACTACATCCTTAAACAACGGTGGAGTAGATATTAAGATATAGCGGGAGTGCATGCATATCTTCCACAACGGCTGTAGTAATCTGGTAGCCACTGACATTTTTTCTCATATACTTATGCGTTTAATCACACAGATACAGAGGCATCATATATTTATCCGTATCCGATGGTTCATATACGTACACTCTGAAACGGGACTACTTCAATGTTTGCATTTGATACGAAAGCGCCTCCTAACGTGATCGGACATTTTCAACAGAACTCATTACCAGGCAGCTAAAAAGTATGTTCCATTTATTATCTTTTTTTCAAATTAAAACCAATATACATGAAATATATTCGCTTATATAAGATTGGAATTAAACAATGTTTTCTCGCCTGTTTTCGCTTAGGTGTGAAACTTAGAAGAACGAATTCACGTGTTCAGTCACTGGGGTCTCCCTCTGTGCAGTAATATGATGCGAATATGTAGACAAACTTACGTTCTTATTTAAATTCCATTTCCAAACAATCTTACTGTGTTTTTGAATACATGCAATTAAACTTTTAGTCTCATGTCTTGTAAACAAGGTAAATCAAACAAATCGGACCTAGAAGTACACAAATAGTACTTTACCTCTTCAAACAATCAACAGTGAGTGTTTGTCTAATTTGTCTATAATGTTTCTTACATATCATAAAACACAACTGCTCTAAAACATACGGGGAATCGTATCCTGTATCTTTATCCGCGTATAAATTTATTTAAAATTTAATATAGTTCTGGTAGAACATCGCTTCATTGAGAGTTGGACTCTTTGCGGTGAAAACTGACCATTGTTTCTCGCTATTGGGGACTACTAATGCTTTATACCCAACTTATCTTTTTACAGCAATAGTCTCTCTTAACGCGAAATACACAGTTTCAAATTACTTTAAATCAGTATAATACATCATCTAATGATACTTTTCCGGTTAGGAATTATCCTCAACTGTTTCATCATGTTTTGGAAAAATATACTAGTTTGATATTATGTGCATACGATTTGGAATTCAGAAGAAATGCCATTTAGAGGGAATATGATACATTCAAAGCGCAAATTTTACAGGGCTTGATGGTTAAACTGATAAACAAATATACTTGACACCGTTGTCATTATGATTCATCGCAGTCTCGTCTAGATCTTTATCGTTGCTAGAAGTTGTTATCAATGGTTATCGTATAGGCCTAGGTAGTTCTTACACAAATCACCGAATAACAAAAGATAACGGTTGAAATGTACTTCGCATACAAATTCAATTTCTGCGTATTTTGGGGGAACCTGTGTTCAAAATGGGAATT
Organism: Mopalia ciliata; assembly: GCA_034783835.1. Lineage (NCBI taxonomy): Eukaryota > Metazoa > Mollusca > Polyplacophora > Chitonida > Mopaliidae > Mopalia > Mopalia ciliata. The sequence goes on from JAVFBW010121163.1 coordinate 2,400, forward strand.
ATTATCAAGACTCCCAGGGAAAGTGGGGGATTTTGTCTATGACCAACTGTCACAAGAGACACGTTCTAATTAAGGAGATCTTGTCCAAGAGTTAAACCCCATGTTTAGACGTGTCGAAACATGAAACACTTATAACAGATCAATGTTATAATTTGCAGTTGATTGTAGCATTTTCTATCTATGGGTGTATTATTTTGCTTTTATTTTATTTTGTTAATAGTTTTCACAATTCCGTAAGGTAAATTAACATTTTGATAAGAGTTCTTTTATTATTGTATGTTTCAGTCAATCAGGTCTCCATAAGTCTTTAATTTGTCTGGAAAGAAATCAATAGTGACTGCTCATTGTCAATATTTAGGTCACAATGGTATCATCAACGGTCCAAACTTCACTTCGCAACTTTAAACATAGCTTCGCAACTTTGCGCATCGCCTCGCTGTCTAACTATATGGTACAAGCATAGCCTTAACCAGCTTCCATTCTTTACCTCTACGCCCTGGCTCCAGATTTATTGCCAGTCCTCGAAGCAAAAGGAATATGAATTTTGATGGCGCATTCAGTCAACTTGTATGATTTGCGCCAAAATTTTACAACCAGCCAGTCCTTTCAATACTCAGCTACATATCTGGGCGAGGTTTTTCGCCGAAAATGACCGGCTTAACTCTGATTCATGAGAGTCGCCATCGTTGCCCTACGAGGTCATTCATTATGATTATTTGAGGGCTCTTATACACAGGACTATTGAACACTGTCAAGGATCCAATTATTTACACGATCGGAACTATCATCACTCCACCCGTAAGTTTGTAAGTAACAAATGTATCAGTCTTTGTAACTATTGACACTCGTAATACAATTTTATTTTATTATATTATATTAGCAGCAGGCACTGTTTTTGTAAATAAAATTCCCGTTTGAAGTTTTATAAATTTGAATGTTACAAGAAAACTGTCATTATTAACCAACGGATTCATTATTGGAGGATTCCAGAAAATAGTTCTTTTGAAAACAATTGTCCACACGTTTTAGTAACGTTTCGGTGGATTGAACTAGGAAGCAGTTGATACCATGACACATTACAGATAAAGTCTCCGGTTCGCACAGTTCTATTAATTAAATAAATTCATTAAATGATGTTCGTTTCCCGTATTTTTTGGAACATTTTTGAAGACAGGACTTAAAGTTTGAATGTGTTGTTTTTTTTTAACAACTTTCAGATTCAAGTTGTTTCGAGAACGTTTCGCAAAAAGATGACAAGAACTATCTTCTCTTAGAAAAGTATTCAGTCTGCTTACGAGTGGAGGCAGTAAGGCAAACATGTTTCAACAAGACTTTACATTGCCTTCTGACGAATAAGAACCCAAACAAATTACGCGACGGGTTGTTTAAAATTTATCCTGACATATCACGCGATCGGCTGAATTTTGTTCTCACGTTACAACTCGAACTCAATGCTCAATATTTGTCTATAGCATTCTTAATTGTTCGGAGTAGTATGTAAATAGTGTGATATTAAATATTAAAATGTAATTTTCTATGTACATGTTTACAGAACTGTCTAGTTGCACTGCATTGTTTGCTACTTGTGTACTTATCAATACTTATGGCAATTATTTTTATTGGTGTTGCTTCTGTCTGATTTTTAACATCAACTTTTCTCACTGCAAAAAACGCATCCAGGAATATTCGGCCTAGAATGGAGTCTTTTTGAGGTTATTCTTCAACAGTACACGTAACCAGCTTCATCGAAAATAAGGTTAGATATATGTTTCGATCAGATATATTATTCATTTGAGAAAAAATGTTGGCCTGACGTTTTTCACGTTTGTATGTGAGAGGAGCGGATTCAGAGTTGATAATCATTGTGAGAGACCAACATGCCTTCTTTTGGCACTAAACTTTAAACGGGTGGAAGCTGGAACGGAGTGTGTGTCAGATTCCCTAAATCCTGCCAACCCCAAGAAACCTTGTGTGCTTCGTCAACCGAGGAAATGAATGAGTCTGAGTGGAACTCTTGTGGCAGAAACGAAACAGTTGTCGGACAGACTTTTCAACTGTCCACACTCGGTTATATCTTGCTTGTAAGCGTTCTATCGGTGTTAATTTGCTTCGGAAATATTTTGGTCCTATTTGCTTTATATAAATTCCAGGAACTGCGTACCAGTATGAATGTATATGTTGTCGGTTTGGCACTGACTGACTTGACAGTTGGGCTGATAGCGATACCAATTTATATCGCACCACATGTGATTCTAGTGATTAACAGTGTATTTTTTTGTCTGTATGTTGCCTTACTCCATTGTAATAATAACATCACTCTTCTTTAATACTGCTTGTTGGGATCTCAATGGACCGATATTTAGCCATCGAAAAACCGTTTGAATACAGCAGGACCCGGCCAACTGTAAAAGCGAAAGGCATCAGCTTTATAAGTCTCTTACAGGTGGAGATTGAGGTGAGTAAATGTTAATCCCTCGTCTATTCGTCACCATGTGTTGAATATAACATGGATATAATAGTTGGAATTATTTTCGCTTGCGTCATTTTAAAGACATGAAGAAAGATTCACTGGCTTAGTTAAAAATAAAAGGGCTTCCAGAGTTCTTTTGATGATTCTCAGTAGTACATTTACCAATTGTATTTGTCCATTTGGAGTATCTGTAATGCTTAGAATATTGGACAAGAAGGTATCTCGAGCTGTACACTCTTTTTGCAACTGTTTTGATCATATTCAGTTCCTGTATAAATTCACTTATTTACCATCGGAGGATTCCAGACTTTAACAATGCCTTTAGGGAACTTCTTGGTATGAAAGAGGAGGTTAGTCCCATAAATCACGCGTCTAAGCACGCTATGAGATCCAAGAACTAATAATAAATGACAAACTTTAAAACTAATAGTTTCCTGAATTTTTAAAGATTTGTTATTTGTCAGGCCCCAGGACCCTAATATTTCCAAAGAAAATTTTATTTACCTACGTAATAAAAAGTTGAATACACACTTATTCAACACTGCTTTTCCAAAGAGTCATAAATAATCCTGCGATGACGAGGCCGTAAGAACATTAATGCACTATCCAAAATGTTTGTATATTTACAGCACTACTAGCTGTATTTCGTTTCTGCAATTTTCAACGCTAATAGTGTTCACCAATTAAAACTGTGTTCTGGGATTGTTGTTGTATATTTACAAAACGTTGCTGTAGGATTACAAGTCAACAAAAACAAAGCTTTGTGTGTGTAAAATTACAATAAAACTGATGTTAAATTTTATCAAGAAAATTAAGTGTCGTCTTTAACTTGTTATATTTCTTTAAACTTACAGTGGATAGCTGTACATCACGGTGTTAATTTACTACTTTCTTGTCATTGTCTACATATAAATAAATACAGATATAGAGTTTAAATAACAACAATGCCACTTCTCAAACCATCATCAAATACATGGATTTTGTGTCCAATATATTTCAACACAGGTTTACCTTCAGGTTTAAATTAATTATGTTTTTTCTGTGCATAAGCCCCGTTAGAAATCAAATGCAAAATATACATAGGCCCACATAGGCCTTTATTTGGCAAGAAAAGACAAATATTTAACACAAATAAAAAAAAATGCAAAACGTATGTCGCTTGTATGCGATTGCAGTCATGTGCTTGAAAATGGCCTGTATTTTTTGCAGTACAATAGTTCAAAGCTTATTACTTTTATAGGTATAAAATAGCACAGCGCGGGCCTCTGAGAGGGCAGTTTTTGCTTGGATCGATCATCATGCGAACACATGGTATATATATGTGTCTATATGTACACTGCTGGGGAGTTACCATGCGACATTTCAAGGCTTTTTGTGTTTTGGCTCAGCAAAACAAAAACTCATGACAAATCCGTCCTCAAAAGTGTCCTTTACACATAATACACTATTGTAGCTTTATAAGTCTCTTACAGAAGGAGATTGAGGAGAGTAAATGTGAATCCCTCGTCCATTCGTCGGTCTATCCGACCATTGAGGGCTTGCACAGTTGTTGCCATATAAACTTCAGTTGTCCACACGTTAAGTAACGTTTCGGCGGATTGAATTTTAAAGCGGTTGATACTATGACCCGTTACAGATCAAGTCTCAGGTTCGCACAGTTTTATTAAGTAAACAAATTCCTTAAGTGATGTTCGTTTCCCGTATTTTTTGTAACATTTTTGAAGACAGGACAGTTTTAATGTGTTGTTTTTTAACCACTTTCAGATTCCAGTTGTTTCGTGAACGTTTTGCAAAACGATGACTGAGACTATCTTATCTTAGAAAAGTATTCAGTCTGCTTACTAGTGCAGGCGGTAAGGCAAACACGTTTGTTTACAATTGATCCTGACATATCACGCGATCTGATGAATTTTGTATCAGGTAACAACTCGAACTCAAAGCTCAGTATTTGTCTTTAGCATTCGTAATTGTTGGGAGTAGAATGTAAACAGTGTGATATTAAGTATTAAAATGTAACTTTCTATGTATATGTTTACAGAACTTTCTATTTGCACTGCATTGTTTGCTACTTGTATACTTATCAATACTCATGGTAATTATTTTCATTGGTTTTGCTTTTGTCAGAATTTCAACATCAACTTTTCTCAAAGAAAATAAGGCATCCAAAAAGGTTCGTCCTGGATTTTCAACAGTACGTATAACCAGCTTCATCGACAATAATGTTTGATATATGTGTCAATCAGCTTTATTATTCATTTGAGCACAAATTTCGGCCTGACGTTTTTCACGTTTGTATGTGAGATGAGCGGATTCAGAGTTGATAATCTTTGTGAGTGAACAACACGCCACCTTTTGGAACTAAATTTACAGGGGCGAAAGCTGGAACGGAGTGTGTCTCCGATTCCCTAAATCCTGCCAACCCCAAGAAACCTTGTGTGCTTCGACAACCAAGGAGATGAATGAGTCTAAGTGGAACTCTTGTGACAGAAACGAAACAGTTGTCGGACAGACTCTTCAACTGTCCACACTCGGTTATATTTTTCCCATTAGCATTCTATCGGTGTTTATATGCTTCGGAAATATTTTGGTCCTATTGGCTTTATATAAATTCCAGGAACTGCGTACCAGTATGAATGTTTATGTTGTCGGTTTGGCACTGACTGACTTGGCAGCTGGGCTGATAGCGATACCAATTTATGTCGCAGTATATGTGTTTCCAGTGATTAACAATGTGTTCTTTATCTGTATGTTGCCTCCCTCCATTGTAATAATAACATCAGGCTCTTCTTCAATACTACTTGTTGTGATTTCAATCGACCGATATTTAGCCATCGAAAAACCTTTCCAATACGGCAGGATCATGACAACTGGAAAAGCCAAGGGTGTCAGCGTTGGGATATTATTATTTACACTCTCTTACAGCTCACTGCCAATTCTTGGATGGAATAAATGGTCACCATGTGTTGAATGTTACTTTGAACTTGTTTTACCACGTCTCTACATGAGTATAACGGTTGGAGTTAATTTCTTTAGCATCATTTTTGTTGGAATCCTTAACATGAAAATTTTTCTCACTGCGAATAAGACATCAAGAAAGATTCAAGTTAGGATGTCGAATTGGTCAGAAGAGGCTTCACGTGTAAAGGCAACTGGTTTAGTTAAAAATAAAAGAGCTTTCAAAGTCCTCTTGGTGATGTTCAGTGCATTTACCATTTGCATTTGTCCATTTGGTGTATCTGTTTTGCTTAGAGTATTGGACAAGAAGGTACCTCGTGATGTACACGTAGGGGCAACTGTTTTGTTCCTAATCAGTTCCTGTATAAATCCAGTTATTTACCATCGGAGGATTCCAGAGTTTAACCGTGCCTTTAGAAAACTTCTTGGTATGAAAGAGAAAGTTAGTCCCATAAATCCCGCATCTCCACACCCAATGAGATCTACGAACTTAAAATAAATGACTAACTATTAAATTGTTAGTTTCCTGAAATTTTTAGATTTTTTATTTGTCAGGCTCCGGGACGCTAATATTTCCCAAAGAGAAATTTATTTACCGATATACTAAAAACTGAATACAAACTTTTTCAACACTGTTTTTTCCAAAGAGACGTTAATAATCATGCGATGACGAGGCCCAAAGAACATTAATGCCAAGGTGTTGAGCATGGCGATATCTTCGCAAACATGTTTCAAAGGTCAACAATAAGTGAACATTTCAACGGCTGTTTAAAGAGGCTGTTTAAAGAGACGTTTATTTACCGACATAATAAACGTTGAATACACACTTATTCAACACTCCGCCGCCAAAAATAATCATGCCAGGACATGGCTAAAAGAAAAGTATTGCGAAGGATTTCTGGATGGCGATCACTTTGTCAAATTTCGTCAGAAGATTTTAGCCCATGAAAGAGATAACACATCATATGGGAAGACCTCTTATCTTCTGAGGGGCCAAAATTGTAGCCATGGTCCGGGATACTTCATAAAGACTTTTGTCTAAAAATTTGTAAGGTTTGGTTAAATAAACTCATTTCTGTGGCCCCGGTCTCTTGTATACCTATCATGCTCTGTCTACTCTAGAACTTTTGTTAATTCAACATCCACTCTCAGTCTCAAACCTAAGTTTTCTGTGCTCATCAGAACCAGTAAATCTTGCCCAAAAGTTAAAACACAGAAGACTTTTGGGCGAAAAATTAAATATTTGTTTCGCTGCTTTAATGGTATTCTTATAAGCGTCAGTAAATATTGATATGGAATAATTTTAGATTCCGGTGACAATGTCGATTTTATGGCTTCTGAAAACCCAAGCTCTGGTATCGACAATCTTTGTTTCCTTTGATGATGAATAATTTGGTGAGATAAACATTTATTATAATGATCTCCGCTTTTTGTTATTTTCTTACAACCAGAGCTGCAGTCTAAATTGTTGATGTCGCAATTTGTTGAAACTGGTGTGTTTCTTTGTTATGTGACACGATAAATCTGTTCACACCATGAAATTAGTTCCTCTCCATTTTTATACTTGTTGGAATTTCGAAAAATTTGCCTCCTTTTTCTCTAAAAATGGCTCACATTGCTCTACTACTTCTGCACCAGAAATGATCTAGTCAACGGCTGTCAAAAAACGGCATTTTTATACGTTTTTAAAAGTAGGAAAAGGTGATTTGACTGAGATTATGAACATATATTTTCAAAAAAAGCCTCTAGTGGTACCTGCTAGCTACTCAGTTGGTTTTCTCCCTTAGTTCTCCCTACAAGGCCTACAGATCAAAAGACAGACTAGGAAAAACACTATATACAATACACTAACACACACGTTGACACAGTTTAACAATAATTACAAGATATTAAAGATAAGAATAAAATTAAATAAAATGAAACAATAACAGTAAAAAAAAAATTATTAAATTAATAAATTATTTAAAATAATAATGCTGGATCCTGTAGGTATCGCATTAAAAAGGGGTGTAAATCTTGGTATTTACTAATGTTTTCTTACATTTATTCTGCTACGATTAAGGTATGTTTATAATGTTTCTTACATATCATAAAACACAACTGCTGTAAAACATACGGGGACTCATAACCCCGTATCCCCGTATAAATTTATTTAAAATTTAATATAGTTCTGGGAGAACATCACTACATTGAGGATTGAACGCTTTGCGGATAAAACTAAGCATCGTTTCTCGCTAATCGGGACTACAAATGCTTTATACCTAACGTGGGTTTCTATAGCAATAGTCTCCCTTAACGTGAAATACATAGTTTTAAATAAGCGGTTTAATCAGTATATTAACGTCTCTAATCTAGTGATATGTTTTTAGGTATTATCCTTAACTGTTCCATCATGCATTTTTTTGTTAAGATACTTGTTTGTTATTATGTTAATAAGATTTGGAATTCAAACGAAATGTCATTTCAAGGGAATATGATACATCCAAAGCACAAATTTTATTGGGCTTGATTGTTAAACTGATAAACAAATATAATTTGACACTGTTGTCATTATGAATCATCCAAGTCTCGTTCAGTTCTTTGTCGTTGTTAGAAGTTGTTATCAATGGTTATCGTATAATTCTGTCACAAATCACCGAATATCACAAGATACAGTTGAAATGAACTCCGGATACAAATTCCATTTCAATACCCGAAAATAATGACTGCTCCCTGTCGAATATCGAACTACAGACAACGAGCTAAAGACCAACTTAACTCACGTTTCAATTTCTGCGTATTTTGGGGGAACCTGTATTCACAATAGCTTGCGGGTGGCTGGAGGTAAGTCGTTGTTTCTGTTGTCCTGGTTCTGTGTGACAGAATCATTGTCACTTGTACGCAACATGAACAGTCAGCTAGTACAGGTGTCTGTGTTATTAAATCGTAAACTCTTAGTTGCAAAAACTGAACCTAAATCAACAAGCCATGTTCATCATTGTTCGAAAAGTATCAAGATATATCAGTTTCACGGTTTCTCGCAATGCCTTATGCAGTCATTCTTACCCCACACACTCCATCTGAGCAGCTGGAATCCAAGTAATGAATGATGCCGACTTTGCACTTCGACATATTATGTACGTGAGTGGTCATAAAAATTAAAGTTCTGCCAGAAGTTACAACAGGGGATGTTCAACTGCAAACAAAGAAACACCAGCGATATCTTTCAAGCGGTAGCTCAAACACCCAAGAAAAACCGAGGTGCAAAGTTGCTACTCGGATTCATACAGTGTGTACCTTGGTTTTTCTCTTCATACGTCAATAAACATAAACATCCTTAAGTAAACAAGCTCATATAGTTCGATAATGCTATCGTTCTAACTCAAACGATTGACTAATTTAAGTTACGTCCAAACTTGATTTCTATGGGACATAACTCTGTATTAAGTTGTGTAAGCTACCTTCGGTTATCTCCTTTGCACATGTTTCCCTCTCTTGCAATTGTATTTTCCCGGAAGCGGCTGAGTGTTGGGATGAGAGGATTGCTCAGGTAAATATTTACAAAAAATTTGTATTTTCTCTTATTGTCATCCCTTGCACATATGGCCTGAATCACAATGAACATGTTTATAGTCGGTCAGACAAAGAAATGAGATTCGGGAAGGCCTTAGAAATGATTCTGTGGGAATTTTCAAATCAGTTGGAGCTAACATGTGTCGATCACGCGACTATCTAGCTGATCATTACAAGTAACGCAACTGTAAGTTAAAGTATTTTTCTCCATTTTAGGTGCACTAAATATTCATGAGTCACGTGTATTCGCTGAGTTATAGATAGCAGTTCTTCGTTGGTTTTAACGCTGTCCACTGAAACACTATCCAAATACGAGTTTCATATTACTATATTATTTATCTTGATACTTTTTTAGGCCCTGGTGATTAACATAAGTATATACGTTTAAAAAAATTAAGAATCCCGCTTTATCGGGTTCTCGGCCCCCTGTATTGGTCTGGCGTTAATTTCTGTCCTCAAGTTTTGCCGAAGAATTCTGTAGCTGCACTGGCCCGGTGATAACAATAAATTCACTTTACAATTCGATGTCAATGGCGGGTCACCTTTGTGTTACATTTTTACTCTAGTGTAAACTCAAACTGTCCTAATTTTTCTTTATCAGATTCGCCGCCGCTGAATAAACAGCCATATTGTCAGTCATGTTTTTTTTTTTTTCTCAATCTGTACGATTTTTTGACAGGGCGTATTTATACAAAATAATTCAAAGTGACTTACCACAATTTGCCAAGGTTAATCCTAGAGGTTTTACTGTCCTAAAATAAACCCAACAGCCAATCCGATTGCAGATACAAACTTAATTGGATAAGGTTGCCTGTTTGATGGCTTCTAAAAACCCTAGTTCTCGTATTTACAATCTTTGTTTCCATTGGTGATGAATAATTTGGTCGCGATTCGTTGAAACTGATGTGTTCTCTTTCAATGTGACTCAATAAATCTGTTCACACCATGAAACAAGTTCATCTCGTTTGTTCATATTTCGTGGATTTTGCAAATAGTATATTTTAATATATATATTTTTTACCAAGTCATTTGGGGAGCGAAAGGATTCATTTATACTAGTTTGTCCGCTTGACTGACATTGAATATTAATAGAGCAGAACATAATACACGTTCTTGACTATTCACATTTCGTCTATGTAAAATATTTATACGCTTTTGCGAACCTATGAAAGAAACAAAAAATGTGTGAAGGAGGGAAGACTCTCATGAGCTATCTATCACCATAGTAATGCACATGTACATTGATAAATGGTCAAGCTCACCACTTTTTGCATTACGAATCCAGACGAATGAAAACAATATCGAGTACCTGACTTTATGTGGATTGAGCCTGGATAAGGAATGGCTTCATATCCCTGTGTATTGTAATGCCGGATTTAATGAACAAAACAGTTTCTTTTTTTTAATGTTAAGTGAAAATAAATTACCAAGATGATCAATAATGCTTTTCAAAACCACCAAGTGCGCAAAAAATACAAGAGGGTCCTAAAATTTTATTTAGTTACTTCAGTAACACAAGTACAGAATTAAATTGTTTCTCGTTCACCATGTACAATTTTCAAGTTACAATACAATCTGGTCTTTTATTTATTTGTTATAGATTGATAGAGATTGTTATCACACAAAAAACGATACATAGGTAGGCGTAGACTCAACGCCTTCTCACAATGTATAGCATGCTAGCCTGAACATTAAGAACTTATCCCTGCTAGGTATCCCGAAAATTCAGGACAGTCAAATAAAATTCATCAAGTTCCGATGTGTTTCACTGCAAAGTATAGTCCGAATTTACAGGCCAGCGATTTGAAATTCAGGGAAACTAACGAACTTGAATTATTCAGGACAATGATCCCTCAATGATTTTTAGAGTCTACGTTTTCAGCAATTTGTAACGCATATGCAGACCAAAGTTTAAGTTTGTAATAACTTCCAGTTTAACGTAATTTTGTAAAAAAAAATTTCAAATGATAGTTATCACTACTCAGAAAATTCAGAAAAATATCAGTGAAAGCATTATGAGAAAAGAGTATTCCGCGCAAAACAGTGCATTGTTTTCTAACGAACGAGTTCATATTAACATAATGCAAAAGGTTATTTACAATGAATCTCGCCATTTTAACGGACAAGCTGACTAATGGGTCACGTTTTGTTCTCTCGCTAAATCGAGTTATTTAGATAAATGACAAGGATTCAACGCCCGTCAGTTACTTTTAACATTCGTGCCAGTAGAAAGAGCTATGTAAATTAAGACATATTAAATAATAGCTCTGGTGTGTGGAAATGTTTACAAAACTTTCATGTCTGACGAAATCGAACAAATGGTAGTCAATGTGTCCACAGAGACTCTATTTGCGAAATGCAATCCGTGCCTTCGTTAATACTCAAACATATTGTGACAATTCTCTTTTGTATTATTTTTCATTTGGTTTATAACATATATGGATCAGATATATTAAGTTGCGTCTCCATTCGACAGAATGATGTCCGCCATATCTAGGTGTATCTTACGGACATAGATGGCTTACATTTTATAACATTAATACATTATGTCAGACCAGACGGTTTTTATCCAAAATGAAGCGAAGAAGAAGTTAAACCAATACATTCTTCCTCTTTCACTAAACTACTGCAGAAGTTGAAACTGACTGTATCCGTCATGCAACCGTTTATAAACTATTTTCTTTAGTAATTTCTATAAAGTGAGTTGAATAGAAATATGTCTATAATTGGTTACCTCGTTTTTATCACAATTTTTAAAAATCGGACCCACTCGGAACAGAGGTATAGGAAAAACGCCTGTTATTAAGGATGCGTTAAATATACGTGTTGTGGATGGGGCGAGTTCATTAGCAGATACTTTGAGCATGTAACTGTGTACCCTATCAACCCGGGATGACTCGCGATCATTCAAAGGAGTTCATAAGTGTGTATTTGTTGTGACATTATCAAATCTGTTATTAATTATATACAAAAAGGTTGGTAGGTTTGGTAGGGTTTCTGAGATGGATGAATGTGAGGCAAAGTACTCGCATACTATGAAGATGTAGATTTTGGGCCTAAAACAGATTCCTTCAATGACTAGTTTGTTAATGGCTGCCACAAAAACGTATTGTTTAGCTTTTAAGCTTTACCATTTTCAATATATCAATATATGTAAAAGGCATTCCGCTTCTCGTTTAAACTTTAAAGACCAACTTTTATCGGTCGGTGTTCGACGCCTAACTGTTGAAAACCTATTAAATCCTCAAAAGAATCGAAATAAAGTTGTTAAATGTCTTATTCAGTATATTGTACGCACAGGTCGGTCATAAAGTAATCTTGGCGATAATAGGGTGCGATAGTGGGGGTATTTTAATTTAATATTACTATGGAATTGTATTGTCTGTCTGGCAGGGGGGGGGGGGGTTGTTGGTTGTTAGTTTTTGTTTTTGTTGGGGGTTTTTTTTTTTCTTTAGCTTCTTGAGCGAATATTACTCAATTTGATAA
>JAVFBW010121174.1:0-14862 GCA_034783835.1 Mopalia ciliata
GATTGAGTGATTGAGTGTTTGATTGCTTGGTTGGTTGGTTGGTTGGTTGGGTGGTTGATTGATTGATTGATTGATTGATTGATTGATTGATTGATTGATGTTGTATTCACCAAAATTAATAGAAATTTGTAACAAGAGTTGATAGATGACATTGTCGGGAATGACTTTCGCGAAGACTTGTTCAGAACACACACACAAGAGAAAGAAGAATAGTAAATTTTAGTGACGAATTGGTGATAGAGTTGATCGACATTGATTAAAAGAGGTGCCGGTATATCTACCACCTTATAAATGAGTAAATAAGTTTAAAGTAGGTTTTGTTTTTATCTTTATGTGGAAGAACTAAACCGGTAGCTCATGAATCAAGATATTTACAGAAAAACATGGAAAAGGTAGCCAAATCCAAACCCACGGTTAAAAGAAAAACTTCGAATCTGCTATCGTCCTCCATCATCTGTAATGTGCCCACCTTAGTATCCTTCAGTGGTAACATCTTTATTGGATGGAATTTCGGGATTTGTTCCACAATAATAGATCATAATATCTCGTTCAAATACTTATCTTACCACTCAAAACAAATAATGGTTGCCAATAAAGTGGTCAAAATCCTTGAAGCGACGAATTTGGAAAGTAGTGAGCAGAACATTAAAGAAGTAGGTTTCATTTAATTTTGAAAATTTTTACTTTTTTAGATATGACCGCCAGACGAAAATAAGTTTGTTTAATATGTGTGTGTACGTGTGTGTGTGTGGTTGTTCTTTTGGATACATGTTAGTGTAAACTTGAGTATACATACAGTGTATACGTGTATGTGTGTGTGTGTGGTTGTTCTTGTGGATAAATGTTAGTGTAAACTTGAGTATACATACAGTGTATGTGTGTGTGTGTGGTTGTTCTTTTGGATAACTGTTAGTGTAAACTTGAGTATATATACAGTGTATGTGTGTGTGTGTGTGGTTGTTCTTTTGGATAAATGTTAGTGTAAACTTAAGTATATATACAGTGTATGTGTGTGTGTGTGGTTGTTCTTTTGGATAAATGTTAGTGTAAACTTGAGTATATATGTATGTGTATGTGTGTGGTTGTTCTTTTGGATAAATGTTTGTGTAAACTTGAGTATATATACAGTGTATGTGTTTGTGTGTGGTTGTTCTTTTGGATAATTGTTCGTGTAAACTTGAGTATACATACAGTGTATGTGTGTGTGCGCGCTCTTAAATTGTAATTGCAAATTTGTATATACCTTAAGAATTGGTTGACCCTGAAAAAGCCAGTTGTAATAACCATCGTGACTCTTAAGTGGCTTCAGACCCGGATGAAGAAGAAGAAGGTCGCTGGTGGTAGGAATTCGCTGGTGGTGGTGGTAGAAAATCACTGGTCGTGACAAAAGGTCGGTGGTGGTGGAAGAAGGTCGGTGGAGACCTGTGGTAGAAGGTCGCTGGTAGTTTCGGTGTGGTGGCGTGGAGACGTAAACTTGTTTGATGTATGAGTTGGTAGTAGAGATGCCAGTGTCTAGGACTGCCTTTCCGTAGTAAATAATAAATTTGTGTTTAAATAAATTCGTTATAAACTTTTTTCTCAGGGTATACGTACTTTTTAATATGACCGTCCTGCAAGCCCGTACACCCCTTCGTCTGCAGCTTGGTCAATAACTAATACTCCACAAGTCTCCGTATAGATATGAACAGACTGTATACAAATAAAACGAATGTTGTCCAATTGACATAGACCAGGCTCATGTTTCCATGCTTATGATTTTTGTATGTGCTGGTAATAATTTTGTTTGTATCAATAAACCAGCAATTGGCCTGAGATCTTTAAAATTATATATGACAGTCATAAAACTCATAAAAGATGTTGGCTCTACATCACCCGAATTGTCAGAGGTGCAGCCACTCGCGAGCGATGAAATAAATCTACATCAGTATTCATTTGTGATTGCTAAAATACTGATGGAATAAACTGCCATTTTATTAAAGGATCTTTTTAATGTTCAGTTCAGATTCAGCATTTAAAGTTCTACTGCAAAAATTTTACTATTTAGGTAACAGTAATAACAACAATATTCCTACTTGCGACCAAGAGCAGATGAGGACGCCGAAAGTTTAATCAAAACACTGCAGATAGCCATTCGCACTGCAGAAGCTGGATATTAACCCTGATAACAGGAAGTTAAAAAAATTCTCGAGACACTTCTCTGCGTCTCGTCTTTGTCCTACTGACCATCTCCTTTTCTCGGACATGTCCTTTCCTGCTGAACACTCTAGGGTGTCCTCTACTGCTGAACGCTCTATGGTGTCCTCTACTGCTGAACGTTCTATGGGTGCACACTTGATGTTGGTGGTTCATAACCTACATTTGTAAAGCCATACATAGATCCAGGGTTACAACAAAACCACCAGAAATGTATGATTATGATATTATGATATTAATTTAACAAGGTATTTTATGGATATGTAACTTCTGGGTTTATTGACGATCAACATTTCGGAAATCTTTCAAGCAAGCTTCAAACGAGTGCTAGAATCTGCTTCGACACGTTGCTCGTCAATGAAACCAGAAGTTGTATATCCATAAAATACTTTGCTATGCTACTTTCCCTTTTTCTAAATGCCACTAAAAAAAAATGATAGTAATTATTATGTATGATGACCTGAGCCGTACAGAAACTTTTACAAATCATCGCTTTCCTAAACGTAACAGGTGAGTACTCGCTACAACGACTATGTCAACTCCTAAAAAGATTTTTTGTTTGATTGGGGTTTAACGTCATACTCAAGGGTATTTCACTTATATGACGACGTGCCAGCCCAATGGGTGAAGGAAATCACCTTCGGTACCACTGGCAACAAACAAAGACAGGACGGGACAAATACAGGACGACGACAACAGGACGCAATACAGACACCGCAAACAGATCGGCATCCTGTTCTCCTTTAGCTCTGAGAGCACCAGGGCAACATGAAGCTCCCTCCATCCGCCCTCTCCTAAGAAGACGAAGAAGAATATTAATGTAAATACTATGCCCGGGGTCGGGGACAATGGATCTATCAGGGCAACCCAAGTGCCCCACTATATTTCATTTTGTCATACGTTGGCTTGTATTTGCAGTTATAATATAATACTGTATTACACCCCAATGTGTTCACACGTTATTTAACACATCTAGAGTTTCACTATCATGCTGATCCATCAAATCCGTTTGCTATCACATTTATTACATTGTATCATGTGTGATAGCAATAACTTTTAAAGAACTATTTCATTCTGTAAAAATAATCGTTGTCTCAGACAAACGCATGAGATTAAAGTGATCTATTAAACAGTATAAATAGAGTACAGGTATATGGCAAGCCGTTTTATCACTTCTACCTTTATTCTACATTTGGCTTTTATTTTACTTATGCACAAATCTTTTCCACATATGTGAAATCATTTTTACTTATGTTGAAAAGGTTTTCACTTATGAGAAAAGGATTCCACACATGTAAAATAATAATGTATTTTACATATGTAGAATTCCTGTTAACATATGTAGAATTCTTTTCAACACATCAGAATTCTTTTCAACATATGTGGAATTTTTTTTCAACATATGTGAAATTCTTTTTCACATAAGTAAAATAAAACACCAAAACCTAACTATTTCACATATGGGGAAAATATTTTAACTTGTGTAAAATAAACTTTTATTTAAGATATGTACAAAAGAGTTCCACTTATCAAAAAACTGAGAAATGATTTCTCCCGACAACAAGGAAATGTACCCAACCTTCATTTGTGCTCATATCGTCTTGTGAAGACTAACAAGACTAACAAGACGAACGCAAAGACAACAATACAAAACCATAATAAAATACCAATTAGGTGACAAATAAAGAGTGAATATTATATTGGGCGACGGGTTTATTCTTATTCAGTATTTTTAGTAATGCTCTCTACAGAATCGGTCGCAATTGTCGGCCTATAAAACAAATGTAGTTTCCCTGATTTATTCTTCGCTAGAAAATAACAAATGTTTTGCGAAATGCATAGGATGGATGTCCTTATGATCAGATTGTACTTTTTGGAAAAATTCATTGCAGCTTAATACAGGCTCACTGCGAGGGAGAAGTCTGTATTTGAGGTCGTGGGCGCTTTTATTTAACATATCTACAAAAGAGTTCCACTCTTTTTATTTAACATAAGTGAAAAAGATTTCCACATAATTATGTTGAATAAGGGTTTATTTTAGATATTTCGAATTCTTTTTCACATATGTTTAATTCTTGTTTTACATAAGTGAAATTATTTTTAACATATGTAAAATAAATAACTAATTTTACATATGTGAAAAAGAATTTCACATATGTGATATTCTTTTTCGCAAATGTAAAATTCTGTATCACATATTTTGAAATTATTTCCACATATGTGAAATTGTATTCCACATGTATGAAATATTTTTACATATGTAAAATAAAGTAATAAAATAAAGAAGTTCGAATTATGTTTATTACTTTGCTCGTATTTGAAGTTTTAAGTACGAGGCAAAATGTTTTCCAACGTCCAGAATTCTCCCACATCAAATAAAGTTAAGTTTTTTTTAGCAGGATAGGTTAGTAAGTTATAGCTGTGTAAGTCAATTTAGTAATTTAGTTTAGTTATTTGGTTTAGTAAATTAATTTCAGTAAGTTACTCTATATGGCGCTTGGACTCTCCTTTTATTAAAAATTTGTTATTAAAAATGTTAATTTGATTTTCTAACTGGTCTTTCCCAGTGAGGAATTATTTTTGGAGTGTCCGCATTAACCGTATTACAGCTTTTCGCGGATCCTCCTTGTTACTTCCCCCAAGTGGTCGGCAAACTGCATAGCCTGTGTTATTTATTTTAACATGATATTTTATTGTAACACAACAGTCCACACCACACCCTTAATCCTTACCCCCTGGAGATGAACTTCACTGTACTACACATATATTTCGTATCAAAACACATTTGTATCTTAATTAAATATGCACTCATATTGTATAGGTGTCTGGCAGGTCTTAATGGAAGCTGTATATGTATATGTTTAATAAATCCTGGCGTTAAAATGAGCATATATGCAGAAGAGACGGGGACTGACAATGGTATTCTGTTGGCTTTGTTGTCCGTCACGACGTGGACATGGCGATCACAACAATCTCTCGAAGCAGTCGCCCTCACAACAATACATGCAAATAATCACTCGCATAAATCGGATATGAATATTAGCGATTCTTTGAACGCCCTTAATCCGGTCATACACGTCTATTCACCAAATGCAGAACCTTTTATCGAACTCGCATGCACAATTGTCAAACGAATAATGCAGTTGATTTATACGTTTTCCTTTTCACTACAATGCGAACTGTTCCACTTCTTTTCAGATAATTTTCAAATAAATAATGCAGCTAATGTTAAATTTAAATAGTAAAAATCAACGTAACATTCTTGGATAAAAGTCACTTTACCTGTCAATTTATGTATGTCACAGGTGTGGCCTGGTTGGATCTATAAAAGTCAAATCGTCTCTATTCATATCATCAGACCGCTTTAAACCCTATAGACATTCAATCAGCTAAAATGGGACGGGAGATCATCTTCGGCTTACTTTTCTGCATGGTCCTTGGTGAGTATATACAAATATATATTTTTTAATTTTGAGAAAGAAAAATTTGGCTTACTTCTACAGGGATTTAAACTTAACAGGACGACAACGAATGTATATCCCAGCGAATCTCTGTGTACGGCAAGGGATGGATCAGAGGCCCTAAATATCCATCCGGATTCCAACTAGGGTCTCAACAGAAAATCACATGGTAAGTGATCAGTCCCTGATAACCAGAGGCTCGCCGTTCTACTGGATTTGTATACAGGTTAAACTTCTAAATCTCCTGCCATAGGTAAGGATTCTAAATTTGTGCCTTATCTTTGAGAATTATCTACAAACCTGTTTAACGGGGAATAGATAAGTATAAATATAAGATTTTAGAAAGGGGGAGATTCCACCTTCCACAACAAACTGGGGACTTATTTTCAGCTTTTCATCCAATTGTTTGTTCAAATAATGTATTATTTTCCTTGATATGGAATAATACGCATTTTTAAATATTTAGATCAAATAAGGCTGTTTTCCTTTGAAGTTAAAATTCTATTCTATTTGATTTGAATCAAGCAGACATCTAATTCTTCAAGCGAACATACGTACTGGTACCGGGGAAATACCCGCCGGAAGTTTCAGTTGGCATTTGAGTTTTAGGATTGCTAAAAGAATCAACTTTTCTTTATTCATCAACATTCCGTTTGATATAAAGCAAAATATTCCAAATCATTAATTGGAATTTCAATGGTAAATATTGTTTCTGTTTCAGGTTGCCAAGCTACAGGTAAGATTATATAGGGTTTCTTTAGACTAAATTTGCTATCAGAAAAGTTTTGAATCACTACAACCAAATATAAAAAAAACATACAAAGATTTGTAAGCTTTATAGTACTCAACATGCATTGCTATCTACACTGATACAACAAGCAAACGGCATGTGTTGTCTGAAGTCTAAAGCTACAGTCATAATCTGAAACTGATAGGCTTGACATTTATCTTCAAGTTGACACTTCAACGAATAAACTTTTAAATCATCAGGAAACATGTTAACTACGTCAACTGTCAGTTTCATCTGTGATTTTGGAATAACGATTGAGTTTAACTCACATCAAAAGATTTAAGCCCAGGGAAGAGCATTTCGATAATCGATTCGCTTCGATTGTGGGTGTAAATTATGTAAATTTTAGGACGTGTCCATATCCTGTCATATTAAATATTCCAAATGAACTGCTCAAACAGCAGGATTTCCGGTGTAACAAGATACATGTACAAATATTCAACATATGAGAATAGTACATTACGCAAATACTGCATGTTTGAAAATGGAACGTATATAGATTTGTAAGCTAGACATCTGGTGTTCTGCGGAGGCAAAGCACGAGCTTAATAGCAATCGTTAGAGAAAACAAATAATGATATTTGCGACTGTTCGATCGCTGAATTTGAGAGAAATTAGGCGTACATTCTTATCATTTATAAAACGCAGTCGGACTATGTTGCCAGATACCTAGGCTTGTAGAAAAATATGGCTTTAATGGAACCCTTTGAGGTTCGTCAGTCCGAGCTCTGGTGGAACCCTTTTTAGCTCTGTATGGAACCCCTCATAGCAACTGTTCTAATCATTTACCCCTTTCCTTTAAGAACCATTTTTGTTGTTATGGTTCCGAATAGATCCATCTTCTTTTCTTCAGAACCATTTTTCTAAGAGTGTAGTAGACACTCATAAAGCTATGTTTTTATGGCAGAGAAGGATTTTTGGCTTTGTCTCCTGCTAGCAGGGTCGTCGCTCAGAGAGATATGCATACACACGAGCACAGCCGAGTGACCAAACAAAAGTATATTTGAGGCTCTTTCCCATTCCTACATCCAGGAGAGCTTTGCGATGTGGATGAGGGGCAACAACCTCTTTTGAGTAATCTAATTTATAAGGAAACAGATTTCCACGAAAACCAAAACAAGATGTTTGTACAGAATTTGTGTTATATTCAATTAAAATTGCGTTTAGGTCGCTTTAAGGTATATTGCTAATTCGTAAACGTTTAATTTGACGAGCTTATTACCAGGACAGTGGTGTTTTTTTCTTGCAATATGCCACTCTGTGTCCCACTCTGTGTCCCACTCTGTGTCTCTATACAATTAAAAAGATAATGCAAATTTTAACAGGACATTGAAAATTTTAAAAATACTATATGTTGCTTAGACTCAGATACGTGGGTTTTAGTAAATAAATTAAATGGGAACTTCTGAACCACTCCTCGTAAAGGTTGTGATTGACGACCTTGCAACCAGGACACCTGTGTCTTTCTCAAGTCAACAGGCCTCTGCAAATCTACAATTTAAATGTCATGACAATATCAACAGGGCCTATACAAATCAATTCGTGCTTTATGGCGCTAAGACAGAGCAAGATGCACATGGAAACCACCTTATGGTTACGTTAAGATCCGGTTGGAATTAGGAAAATCGGTGGTGTTGGGAACATTTTTCTTTCCAATTACAATGAAAATTAATCAGAAGCATGAAGATTCCGTATTATCAAGAATATTTAATCCCACAGAATAAAATTGAACTATTCAGTGAATTGTTTGATATTCAACAGGTGTTACTTATACAAATACTACCATTGGATCATATGCATGTATCGCCATAAGTATGACTCACATAGACCTACCTTGAAGTAAAACCTATTTCAATTAAGATATAAAGTTAAGAGGGCATACTTCGTTTGAATGGAAACAAATATTCAAGACGCTAAGTCGCTTAAAGTAGATTAGAGACAGAGCGTCAACCTGCCGCAGGACAGGGTTAACGAACTTTCCTTTTGTCATTTTGGCCTCTCTCCAAATGAAAAAAAAACTCCCTTATTTCGATGTTTCATTTTTGCTTTTTATAAATATTATTCAAATTTCAGTATAAAAAAGCACCCATAACCAATTCCACACAATTATCACTCATGTTTAATTAAATTAAATATGCACATTTGATGAAGCGCAATAACTATCAACCTTCCCTGGAATATTGCTTAACCTATAATACTCTTATAGCAATAAAATTATAGGAGTCTCCCTTGAACGGTTTCCTTATTTTACATTTAACCAGAGAATGAGTGTCAGACGCCTATAGAGCTGACGGGTGCCACTGTCGGTCAACCAGGACAAGCACCATTCAATCCGGCCGATGGTAATCATTACGTGGAGTTCACCCTGCCTGCTACCTACAACATTTACTCGGCCACTGGAGACAGCAGCGAAGATTTCACTGTGGAGTTCACCAACATGTTTGGGTCTGGTCAATTCCAAGTTAAGGTAGGTGTTTCACAACCGAAAGACCTGTGGTATCTGATCGTATTCTCGCGAGACTTTCTATAGTGGACGACACTCAAAGAACTCTGGTACTAGGTTATGCCAGGCTATCGCGCAATAATTCCCGCCAATATTTAGGGCGACGTATGCCGCAGACGAGCATATAAAAGATGTGCAAAACAAGATGGCCATCGTGCATGTATCAGCGTCAATGTCTCAGCGTTAAAAGTAGAATCGATTATATTTTAGAATGCTGTAGTACCTTTTCTAGACAGGCTTGTACTACTGATGTATGCTTGTTGTAAGCCGGATGAGCGGTCTCATTGTCACAAGGGTAAAGCTGATTCCCATGTAGGTGTGGTACTCAGTTTTGACTTTACCTGTACTTATCACTCAGAATCAAGACAATATCCTGCAAGCAGGTAATTTGTTTAAAGTGATTGTCAGCTAAAAATTAAACTGTGGGAGAAAATGAAGAGTTTGTAGTTATCTTTCGTTGCCGCAAATTAACAATTTGTACGATTTGTTTAAATGACCATAAGAAACATTAGGCCTATGTGTTACCAGCCACTGGGGTTGAGAGCGAATGTCATCGAGGGTAAGACCTCTTCAATCAAAGCTTTGTATTGTTCATTCTTCTCAACTCCGTCTGACTGTTACAGCCTCCTGTCAAAGGTATAAAATGTCTGCTGAATAATATCTATCATCAGGATTAAAAAGGCAACTAAGCAAAAAATTACTAACTCTTTAAAAAATGGCACATTAACTCGTTTTAAACCTCTTCTTATCTGTATACTGTGCATTTTACGTATTGTGTCCCCCTTTGACGTCACTCTGAAGAAGTCAGCTTACCGTAACGAGCCTTCGCATTGGTCAGAGCCATAAATGACCCCAAAATATCGCTCTTCTCTCTGGCACGCAGTAAACCCCAGTATATATTATCTGCTTCGCCTTTGATAATTAAACAAAAAAAACAATCAGATAAGTTGTATTGGAAAGAGAAATTTACATTTTGTTTCGATGGTGTTCCCGATTGTTTGAGCTGCCTAACGCTTTAATACGAATGTTAAAAATATTTCTGTTTTGTGAAAACTTTTTTTAAGCGAATTTGAATTTATGTATCAAAGCTGTAAATTGGTCGATTTCCATATTTAGATACTAATTGACATTTTAATGAGGCATATTAGAAACTGCGACTTTTCAAAATTTATTATTTTTTTTATGAAAAAAATAAAATGCATCCATGTCTTACACGATTATTCGACGGGGTTTGGCCACTTGCACCGTTGGCATCACTGTTTAACAACCAGGTGTTTTGTTCTTTTTGTTTTTACAGAGTAAGACATATGATTTACAACCAGAGCTGGCTACAAAAGTCAGAGTTCGAGCCAATTCCTCCGTCAGTAATATCGTGATCAAAGGATGTAAATGTAAGTAGTAAAGGTTTTCCGCATAAATTCCTAATCAATTATCTCTGAGACTACTTGTAACTTGCAGCTTCTTGTAACTTGCAACTACTTGTAACTTGCAACTACTTGTAATTTGCTTTAAGTGATCTGGTCACTTACACTTAGCCATGTAGTTTGAAATTTAGAGATTGCGTCGCTGGTCACTGAATATGGTGACAATACCTCAACTAGGGATGCCAAGTTTTCTACCTGTTTATTCTAACTGATACTTTTAAGTTATTATTTTGGATTTTCGAATTAACTTATGACAATATTCTATCCATTGATATATTTTCTGTAAAACTTGGATAAATTGAGGTTCATTGTGAATTATGAGACACATGAATTTGATAATTCCATGGTGGTTGTTAAACAATCTACACAGCAGCCGGGAGCTTACAGTAAAACTTTTTTCGAATGATCTTTACTTACTGATACCATTTCCAAATGCTTTGTTTCCAGTGAATTTACCTCCATTTCCCTGATAAAAGATCCAAATTGTCTGCTACCTTGAAAAGTAAGTTTCATTTATGTCACATTTGTCTATATAGTACCTCACTGGGACGTTTATCGCTTCATTAGTACAACTTTTGAAATGCGACCAAATTTAAATGTCCTTAGATGAATACAATTTAATATTTCTTCGTCGACTTCTGAATACAACGAAAAGCTATCAACAAGATAAATGAAAACTTATTGAATAAAAGGAGCAATACCACAATAAAGAATAAAAAAATACCCTGCATTTGATTGCATACAGTAATTTATTAATTACAGAAAGAGATAAAAGGAATGGAAAGATATTTAATAACGACTCCTAATTCTAAGTAGAGTCATTTCAATGTATTCTTTATTATTTTCAGTTTGTAGTCTAGAATGTCCAGCAATGGCAGAACTATGGTAAAATCAGATCAACGTCTTGCTGCTTTCCACAATTACCGGGTTATCGAACTCAACAGTATTATTGGATCGGAAATTTTAATTTTAAAAATACCCTATTAATCACCACTATGTAATAATCAGATTGAATAAACTAATTTTAGATGATTTGGCATTAAGAATTTGTTGTACTCTTTTTTTAGTTAAATTAATTATTATAAAATGTATCCAAGGCACGGTGGACTGGCTGTCTCAGAAACTTCCGATTGGTTTTCCTGGGCCATACAACACTTTCGAAAAATATCGCCTACAAAACTATTTGTTTTATTCCAAAATGTACCAGTCCACCACGGTGCAGACTTATTTATTGGCCGTATTTCCAGCAACAAAAAAGCTAATATGCCGTGTTTGTGTGGGATAGTATAAGTCAATAAACTGATCCCTCAAACGGATATAAACGGTACAATGACTGGGGGTTAGGATGGACTGATTTTCTGTGGATGGTTGGTTGGTCGGTCGGTCGGTTCACTAGCACAACCTCATGTATTTGTCTGTTTGTTTGATTGGGGTTTAAAGGTATTCCCAAACGGTTGGTACTTAAAAACGTATACAAATAGGCCAATATTCACTGAATGATTTGCAGCTTGGTTTCATTAAAAAAAATTGGCGTCACGTGAAGAAATTGGGATTCGAACATCTGGCTTTTAGTAAGAGTCTGCTGTGATTCTCGAATGACGTCCAAGTGACTGGTATCTATAGAAACCGGACTGCCAACGTATAAAAAGTCCAATATTCACTGAACGAGTTGCAACTTGTGTCAGTAAAAAGAAATGGCGTACATATTGAGAAATTGGGATTCGAACATCTGACTTTTAATAAGAGTCTGCTATGGTTCTCAAATGGCGTCCAAGTGACTGGTATCTATAGAAACCTGACATTTTGTTATTTCCCAAGGTCTAGTAATCCTTCTTGTATCGCGGTATGCATGGAGTCGTCATTATCC
Organism: Mopalia ciliata; assembly: GCA_034783835.1. Taxonomy (NCBI): domain Eukaryota; kingdom Metazoa; phylum Mollusca; class Polyplacophora; order Chitonida; family Mopaliidae; genus Mopalia; species Mopalia ciliata. The sequence goes on from JAVFBW010121174.1 coordinate 12,239, forward strand.
GCCACATGTGGGATCATCCTTTGATACTTTCCGTACCGGTAAAGTTATCTCGGAGGTGAACGGAAGCAATAATATTAAAAAAGAACGTGTAATGTTAACCGCCGGATGTTTTGTGCGCATGCGTTGAAATCAACCAAAGAGCAAAAAACAAACCCATCAAACAAGCCCGTTTCTTGGGTAAAAATCACATTTACACCAACACTGTTCCTTTTTATGTATGACTTGTTGCTAATAATTCAAATTTCGTCCGCTGGAATTTTTTTAATAATAATGTAGCTCTAATGACGTCATCATATTAACACAAGAATAGCCTTCAGACGTAAATAATAAACACGTAAGTAACTCAATCATGGGATGAAAGTAAATTCATGCGAGTTACTTCCCCTTCAATGAAGCGTTCCATCAGAGATTATTTACGGTGCTGGAAATGGTCAAGGTTGTTAACACATGTATCCGCCACAGACTGTTCCGAATGGAGTTTCCCCTGCCTACGTCACAGCTCAAATGGCTTGTATAAAAAGTCGCAAGTTTGTAAGTGAATAAAAGAAATTCTAAGAATCGAAAAAAATATGGGATATCTTTTACAGATAGTTTATAGTATATCTGTGTAATTCAGTCCCTTTCTATCGTGTATCGCACCTGCATGTTTATCTTGATTGTGGCGTAAAATACCAATCAATATAGAAATAGGATAGTATCGACTATCAGCATGTATATAGCATGGATGTTAGCAACACTCCGGTGATGACTGGAACAAACGTATTGAGAGATTACAGATTCTAATCGTACACACTATACGAGGAATGACTCTTTTATTTGTGTTCATATTTATATAATAAATAAAGGAATTCTGCATAAAAACAATTGATTACGATATAAACAAAAATTACATTCAGTATAAAAGTACATCATAAAATAAAAGCTGTACTGCAAAACAGCGAACAGCATACAACCATATATTGTAGCAAGCACTTCACATGCTAGTATATATCAATCTGTTGTGGGTAAAGTATTGACCCTTCCATTAGACTTCAATCAGGATGTAAATTCATGTGTTTGCATATAACTGTTTAGGCAGTCGTTTCAACTCAGGTGTAATGGATGTTATTCCTATTTAAAACTTTCAGCTTAGGTACATACAGCTTTTACTCTTTAATTTGCAGTATTACACATTGTCAGATAAAAGTTCATTTGTAACTAAAAACAATTAATTCGATTTACAGTGGTTTTCATAGTGCATATTATTTCGGACTTTTAGGCATGTAACTATGTCTCCCACGTTATGAAAACACTCTAAAACCTGATTGTGTTAATGTTAATTATTGGTGAAAAACATCGTTGTCATATAAATGTAATACCCTTAAGCTTGGCGTAAAATACCAATCAGGATAGTATCAACTATCAACAATATAGCATGGATGTTAGCAACACTCTGGTGATGACTGGAACAAAGGTATTGAGAGATTACAGATTATAATCGTACACACTATACGAGGAATGCCTAGCCCTCTTAACATGACAGAGAGGATTTCCCCTCACAGTCATGCCGTTTTGTCATCCGGCATACTCACTGCGTAAGCCGGGCTACACAATACGTACAGGTAGAGTATTAAAATTGGGCCAAATCCAAAAACAATGTCCCATTTATCTCAGCTATCTACCTTACATGTTTCCACCGGGACGTCATGGCGATGTGCGCCACTTTTTATCCGCCCCGGTCGGTCTAGCTGCTCGAAATCATCCAGCACTTCGCCATGCTGTCCGAATTCGTACATTTACATAATTTGGACAGCATTGCGGCTCGCTGGACGGTTTCATGCATAAAACAGACTGGCGCGGATGAAAAGTGGCGTACATCGCGTTTACGTGCCAGAGCAAGCCTGTAAAGTAGAAAGTGGAGATAAGTTGGATATTATCATTGGATTTGGCTCTATTTTAATTTTAACTGTATGGAATGTGGCGCCCCGCTTACGTAGTAAGTATGCGGGATGACAATACAGCATGACTGTGAGGGGAAATCCTCACTGTGATGTTAACAGGGCTAGAGAAATGCCTAGCAGTCTAATAAAATAACATAAAATAACAGCAACTCCGAGTATTGAAGTCATTTTCCGGAAGCCTTTCTGTTTACAACTCAGGTTCTCACCGTCCTACGAACTTAAGGACGATGATAGTGTCTCTGTCTGGCTAAGGGTAGTTGTTTGGAAAGTAGCAATGACGTCTTCACTTATTTCTGTGCAATCGTTGGAATACACCACCGCCACTGGGTCACTTATTACGTCTTAAAACCGGGAGAAAACCACGCAAAAACCACCCCGCGATTGCCGAAACCACATCGTGTGACTTACTAACATCTCTGATGGTTGACAGAAAGACTCGATCCCCTGAAATGAAGTAGGATTTGTGTGCGCTCGCTAACCGCTTAGGCACGGCCGCGGTCCTTCCAATATTCAGAAAATGCATTTATTTTAAATTATACGTTTTGTTGATCTGTGGTTGTACTTTATTCTAGCAGTCTAAGGGAGACAACTGTAGCATACCTGTCTAGTCGGTATGGGACCATTGTATCAAAGGGATAGAGAGGAATCACGCGAGATCTAGTGCTGATGTACACCGTTATGGTT
>JAVFBW010121185.1:0-12897 GCA_034783835.1 Mopalia ciliata
CATCGTAGTTGTAGGATTCGCGATGACATCATTGTGGGATGGGTTTATCTCAACTCAACAGGATCTTATTTCGTCCAAGTGACAAGCTTGGGTTAGTCGAACATCGCTCCTAAAACCAATCAACTATTAGTGGGGTTTATGTAACGCTTTCTTCACAATATTAAACTTGAACGAACCTGCAAACTGTCTATAAGTATCATTTTATGGGCATAAAGAACTTGCAATCGGAAGATAAAAATCTTCTACTGCCTTCGGCTACAATAATCTTGTAAATATTTTCTGCTCGGTAGAATTGTATACTTGTAGAAAACTGAATAGAGCTATCGCATTTAACGAAAGCATGGATTTGGTAGCTTTCCAAATTCACAATTGAGAAAATAATGAAATATTTAGTGGAGTTTAGTTTTATTTGCCAACCCCTGCGTATTACAATTCAATGCAAATACAATAAATAATGACAAAAATATATCTTTTTATCTAATCTATTATTTTTGTAGAAAAGAAGCTTACTGCACGAAATCTTAGCCTTAAGTTGTATTTATCTGTTTCCCCTACATATTACTATTTAGACTACACTGTGAATTGAGAAAGATACAATGCAATGAAAACTGCAAATTAGTATTCATCTTAAGGTATACGATTTAATTGTAAGATGGTGGATATGTATACCGAATGTAGGTTGCTATGGAAGCTGACTGATAGATCTCTACATATGTACAGATCTCTTCAAAATGGCAGGACGAAATTCCCTCTGGCGCCGTGTGGTCTTTCTGTCGCCATTGATCACATGCTATTGTGGAAGTGTCCTAAATCTCAGTGATAAAGTTGTGTACTCTTGCTGAATGATCAGAAGAAACTGTATTATCAGAAATGAGGGTCAGTCCAAAGGTGATCTTATTCAATAAAATGTCAGGACCAATTGGACACCATCTTTGGAATGTGTAAGCACATTTTCAATCCACACATACACACACACATGTCTATCGTTATTATACTTAACAAGAGAAATCGAAAAAGTGGTCCAACATATGAAATGACTGGAACACATCAAGGTGGGCCTTGGAGGGGTTAAAACATTTCACAGCATTAGTAATTATCAAAAGTAGTTTGTAGGCCTCTTGTTTACAACTATTCCAGCAAAGTGTATACTCCTACAACATTTTGAACACGCACCATTAACTGCCTTGTTATACAATAAGGCGATTCCACCATGGGCGGCGGGAGTGCCTTCCCTTTTGTCTGGGGTGTGGGCTGAGCCTCCACTTTTTCCCTATATCTGCAATACATCTGGGTCATGTCAAACACAAGTTATTGTGCATGAAGTAAATCACTTTTTTCCCTGCTAAATTTTAACTAATCATAACTTTTCGTTTTATTAGGTTTATTGGTTGGTATTTTATGCCTTACGCCAAGGGTATTTTACGTATATGACGACAGTGTATTCGAACAATAATTGACACTAGCACAGCCATAAAATGAGATGTGTTTTGAACAGGTTGAAAAATGTATCTTCTTCAAGTGCAAAGTCAAAACAATATTGCCGCTCTCCAAACAACTTGCCCTTAGCCAGAGGGTTCATAGAAACTATTATGTTCTTTCCAGATATTGCACCAACGCAAATTAATATGTGGTATACCTTGTTTGCCAATCTTTTCAAAATCTACGCTAAAAATATTTGAGCACCAGGCTGTTTTTTATAGTGAAAGAAAATCAGAAAGTGTAGAGCAAAACAACAAGTCAACAGAATCAGTCCAAACAGCGTATTATCAACATTAACATCAAACCATGCAAACGAATCTTATCGGTGGAGACATTTCTAACGATTTCTGAGAAGCAGGACAGTATAACAGAAACGACTGGGATGGTAATTTGTCACCAAATAAGCATACAGCTGTACAATTGGATTTTTATCAAGTTCTGTCCAAAATAGAGGAAATCGCTGATCGGGCCCTAACTCACGGAAGTGCGACGCAATTCTTTATTCATATTCTATGAATAGTTATTCATACTTCTGTGTGTATACGCGCGTATTTGGATATTTTCACTCTACATTCAAACCTATCATAAAATATGTATCACAAATGATGTTCGGGAACATTCTATGATAGACTCGTATCATCAATTTCCAAAAACAGATACCACATTCAGCACATTCAGCACGCCAGCATTAAATAAACAACGTTTTAACAAATAATGCCAGTCCACATTTCAGCAGTGTCTACAAGCAGTACTGTTTTCGAAAACTCCACGATCTGTGGTCTCTCATTGCTGTGCACGGTAAACAGAATTATAAGCAGAACCAACGACCGCTCCATTAAATTGACAGGATACGGCAATCTACAGACGTTCAAGTTTTTGGCTCATCTCCAGGTTATGTCATATCTATCCAAAGATTAAAATAGAAGACGACGGAAAAACAAGATTTATGAGCACTAATGTCAGTATATCAGAGAAGGAAATCAATACACGGTCAGAATTAAGTCAACCTCGACGAGATACGTAGGTAGAACAAAAGCAGAATTGTTTGCAGGATAGCCACTCCATACGTTCAACATCTTCATATCTGTCCGACAAGAACTATGAACATGTAATGTCAACGAAAGCTTTCACGATTGTTAAAAAAGCTTTAATACGAAAAGTACACATTGTTGTAGCTTTCACGAAGTCTTCAAAAGCCTGTGAACAGTTTATCGAAAACGGAAAAAACACATCCCTTGGTTCTAAAGCACTACAGTAGAGTGGAAAACCGTATATACTTCATGTAACCAAAACTCACGCTGTGAACCTCTATGTTTTAGACAGACATCTTTACTAGGTTAGATATTGTTCGCGCAAATCTTGCATCCCTTCGGCATACCGTGTAATAACGTGGTTAATAACTAAAAATCAGATCTGAGTTTCTTTTTTGACTAATTTAAAAGGAATCGTCTTAAAGAATCTGCTGATATATTTGACGGTCTAATAAGGTATTTGAAGTTATTTGTAGAAGCGTAATTTGCATAGATATCGTGAAAAAAATTTGCATAGAAGTCATTTTGAAGGGCGATCCCCTTAGATTTACACAATCCTTATTCGTCCGAGTGGAAATATTGGGCCATTTTAAACAGCACTCTAATAACTGGTGTGCCGTACTTGTTTCATCATGTTAAAGTTCAATGATTCGACTCAAACGCCAATAAACAGGATTGTGTGGACATAAAAACTAAAGCAATTTCGAGATGGAAAACATCAACGGCCTACGGCTCTTTTAACTTTAAGCGTTGAATGCAAACCGAATAAAGCCATTGTATCTTATAGCCAGACAAATTTGGTAGCCTTCCAAATTCAAAATCGAGTCAGTAATTAAATATTTATGGTGTTTTTTTTCCCTTCGTATTGTTGAGTATTTGATGTGATGCCAGAAAGAGATATAACTTAAATGGACAACGTCTTTACCAGGCTTATACTAACGCGGGAACACAAGAAATCCAAGTAATACAGAAAGCATGCGCACTTCCATATCACATCCCCTATTATAACAGCCGCTAGGATAACACTTTGTTCAACTCACTATGGGAGAATGTTCTTGCCTTTTAAAATATAGAGAGTCTTCAGATTTAATCCCTGCTTAAAATACACATACATACGGTTAATTTTCTTGTGAATTATACGTGTGATCAGTGACATGGTCGTGACTGGGAGACAAGGTGTGGGTGACCTGGGAAGGCGAATAACAGTGCTAATGCAGAGTCGGAAAGAAAACACTACGCTTGTATTTTAACCGGTACGTGGGTGAACATGTTCAAGTAAGGTTGCAATAAACTAGTACATTCAATGTAGCCTGAACACTTCATCTGAAAGCATATATTCTCAAATAAAACTTCAGGTCTGAATATGCTTCACATACATAGCGACTTAATACTGAATTAAATCAAACATTTTCAAATTCCATCATTCATGGGGACATGCGCCTATGCCCGTTCCAAACACATATCTTCTTAACCTTAGGTCAAATATGATATAAGTTTGTGTATATAATAAACAATTCCACAAGAACATTTTCAAGTACAAGTTTTAAGGAATTGGAATACAGTAGTAAAATGTGACACTTTACGCAATGAATAAATTTGAATTCGCCAATAAAAAATTGTTTTACTGAAAGTGAATTCCCTTCTATATTGGGATGGAAGAATCTGGTTTGTACTTACATATAGTGGTATAGTTATGTTACTGTCAGAGCTATAAGTGAAATTCAATTGATATAATCTAGTTTCCTTGGCGACAAATCCTCCAATTTTTAATAGAAATTTACGGCTCTATATCCACTAGCCGTACATTTATCTCAGAATCTCGTATTCATTTTCATTCATGGCATTACCCGACAGAACAAATCGTCGAGTAATCATTGTGAAGTCAGAGTGAGTGTTATTAATATTTGAGCGACCAACAAACGAGAACATTGCTTGAACAAAACAAAAAGTTGTCCGTTTTCTCATCACAAAAACAAGCCATCTTTTACAGCGGCAATAATTCAGTGAAGTCAATTAGATACATATAACACACTAGCACTGTTTAGTGGATGCAATAAATAAAGCAAATTTGAAATGAATAGCAAGATCTACGGGAGCAAAATTCTGCGTGAAAGCGGAATTAATCAAGAGTGTTTTATACAGCAATGGATTTGGTAACGATCCAAATTTATAATTGCGAAAAGTAATAAGACACTAGAAAAGCAAGAAATGTTCTATTATTCCAAGACGCACGAATATTCTTCCCGGCGCGCAAGGATTCATACTCGATAAACCCAATAATCCTAATTTCTTGAAGTTATAACATATGTTAGGTTGAAACCCGTATGGTTTCATCTGGTACAAATTATATATAATGTTATTAAAAAGGGTACCGAATAAAAGCAGGGCCTTTGCGATACCGTACAACAAAAGCAAACTTTATAGTTAACTAATACATAGCAATGGAATCGGGACAGATTCTACATGTACATATACACGTTATATGTTTTGACCGATTGGTAATCTATATCCTTAAGCCATAACATTTAGTGCAAGTGTGGAGTGGAGAATACCAACAAAACTTTACTTTCTCTTAAGCGTCATTTTTCGTACTGTGATACCTATTGTAAAATTGTTTTTTTCTGATTGGTCGAAAACACGTGACACGTCATTAAATAGAACTTGACATTGCACGATTTCTGTCGATGCTGTAAAATAATGCAAATGTTGCACGCTGGAGAATGGGACATTAAAATACTTTTTCTGTTCGTCAAGGTTATCTTCTCTTGGGTCACGTGAAAACGTTCTCGAGTAAAGCCGATGTCTATTCACTTTAAGTAAAACTGTTCTGTTACAGGCAAAGGCCGGTCCCAATTTATTTAAGGTTGCTAAAAAAAAAGTCTCAACCTGACAAATCATGATGTCCCCGTCCCAATAAGCCGTATCTGTTTAATATATAACAAACATTTGTTTTTTAAATACGTTGGTCTTTATATTACGTCGATGCAACTATTAGCTGGATGTCGCGCTTACGTGAAGTTGACTGTGACACTACACATGCCTTGAGTTACCGTTTAGTACCAGGCAGTTTTTCATGTTCTGCGTTGTACGATTTGTATCAAATGGTGGGGACCTGTCTCAAGCGATACAAATGCCATTGATACGGAGTTACCGCCAATAGTTTAGGATAGGATATGCCCAAATTCTCGAACTAAGCGGTCACATTGGACTGTAAGACAATGATCACAGTGGATCAATCATCTGAAGTATCTTCATGTAAAATTTCAGAGACGCATCTCTTGGAAAAGTGCCTTCCAATGAAAGACGCACGAATATTCTTCCCGGTGCGCAAGGATTCATACTCGATAGACCCAATAATCCTAATTTGTCGAAGTTATAACATATGTAAGGTTGAAACCCGTATGGGTTTATCTGGTACAAATTACAATATTATTAAAAAGGATACCGAATAAAAGCAGGGCCTTTGCGATACCGTTCAACAAAAGCAAACTTTATAGTTAACTAGATATGGTTGTAGGTGTTATAGTCTATACATGCGATCTAAATAAAAACAATTCATTACTAAGCTCTTTACAACTAACTTTATGGTAGTTAAACTGCATAGGTTCGCTTTTGGTCTATCGATGTAATTCGTGTACATAGACCAATTCCATCTATACAGATTAGAGCGAAACTTTTGTTAAGTTAGCCAAAAAGCCCTAGTTCATAACTTGAAGAACTGTGGTTTGTATCAGTTAATCTGTCAGGTGGATCAATGGGGTGGGTAGTAAACACTTCCGGTATGCCACAGGGATCCATATTAGGATCACCACATTTTGTCATTTATGTAAATACTTAGTTAGCACAAAAGTATTTGTGTTAACCGCATTTATTTATGATGCTGTTTGCTTTTTTATGTACCTATTTTAAACGTATGTAAACATTTTGAGAAACCTTTGTCCAGCTTCAAATGGAAAAGAGTCATCCTGACTGACAAGATTGACTGTCAATTCAGTTAGCAATTGATCAAACAACATAAAGCTTGGTCTTTCAATATATTCATTGAGCGCAGTCAGAGATGATGATTTATTACTACACTTAAATGTTTCACAAATATAAAAACAGTATATCAGGAGGATGGACCGCGCGGTGATAATCCCCCCCCCCCACCCCCACCCCCCACACACACTTTATCAATGACTTTTAAAAATGCGCACTAAAAGCTTGATTATAACCTCAAATATAACTATTTGTAATCATAATTTTGTATAGTTTTGTCTCCTGCATACAGTTTGAATGTTTAATGGGGTAAGGGATAAACTTTATTTGTCTAGTTGGAGCCCAAACGGTCCAGGAAGAGCTTAAATGATCCGTTGAAGTGTCTACTCATCTGAAAGAATCAACAGAAACTTAAAAAGAAAATTCCTATTTTGTAAAATAGTTCATTTACCATTGTTGTCTGATTGATGAAATTACACGCATTCACCTTTTTAGAAGGTATAGATTTTCATTAATACGAAAACCAAATACCCCAAGGGAAGGCCTTATGAATGGCAAAAGCTGTCTCAAAGAGTCACAACTACATACACAGAGATACATATGTACAATGGTGGGCGTTGAATAATCATTTGCCTTTTATTTAACTTACAGGGTTAAACAGACCGTACATATAAAATCCATTAGAGATGGGATGATGCGGAAACGGTTATATGATACCTTGTAGGGTCATCAGGATTCAATCAAAGCGTCAAAGGATTCATACAAACACCTATGATGAACCTTTAGGTACGCTTTTTATTGTCATCACCACAGATACGTATCAACAATTATTATCCACAAATACAATTTACAAAAGATGCTTAATTCGTGTTAACGCAGTGGGGTATATGAACAAATAGAGAAGTCGCTCATAATTTACATTGTCAGTAGGTTCAAACGATGCCATTTATTTGCATTTATTTGTCCGCATACTTCTGTACTACATTATGTTGCAATAAGCCGGTCACAGAGATATCCGATTTTAAAACACATGCACTAAGTAACACGGACGAAGTTTGCTTCCTGCACAATGTCGTACATGCTGAAATATTAAATTTTGATGTAAGATAATTAATGCATGGGGGAATAATTGTTCTTGTTTTAGTTATAAAATCAAAGTAGATATAGTTTATCGAAGTTACTCCAAATTAATAGAGAACACAGCAGAAACTGTATAAATAATACAGTTGTATTTAATTGATGCTTAACAGCTTAATAAAGGTTTAATCCATTTACACCCATATAACTAAAGAGGCATAAAAGTCCACCATGAATTCTACTGAAACCCTCAACATTTAATTGCTGCTGTCGAAAAGGAGAAATCTTTAAACAAAATGTAATTCCAGTTTTATTAATACATTGGTAGGGTGTATGCAATGACGCCTTCTATGGTCAACCAAGATAACAAAATACGACTGGCAAATCATGCATAGAAATGGCAGCTCGCAAAAATCTTTCACCCTGCGCCCCGATAAAGGTTAAGCTCAACTATCCGTCAGTGTTGTGACGTACTACAATACTATAAAAGTTGTCTTTAGATTAAATCTATTTGAAAGAAAACAATTTGGGATTTAACATGGCAGATCATAGTGAAGTCAATTGGGATTTAACATGGGCAGATCATAGTAAAGTCAATGTGAAAAAAACGGGAGTAATGGTGAATCTTAATACCAATTATTGATATTTCTGAAAACCAGCCTCATGCAAATTAAACAATTTCTGGTGGTCGAGCAAACTAAAGTGATTTCTAAGAAGCTCAACTGTGACAGGATAGTGGAATCGACTGGGAACCTAATTTGTCATCAGGTGCAGCTATATAATTGGTTCTATCGGTCAAGTCGACTTTAGCCTTTCACAATGAACAAACCATGTTAAGAATAGCTCAAATCAGTGGTCAGCTCCTCACTCATGCGTCCGTTTCCGGTATGAGCAAAATTAACCGGAAGTACTCTCACACGCTACCATTTATGGGAAATGGATTTTCTAACACGTAAGGCGCACTTCTTTCCGTGATTTTATACCAGATAATGTTGGACCGCTGCCAGACTCCAGTCATTGAATAACAGGCTACCCTAAAAGGAAGAATGGCAATCGGGCACGAATGACAAGAGATCTGTAAAAAATTATCACGTATGGTAAATAAAAGCCTCCATTAAGTGTTTATAATTGAGCATTTGTTTTCTATTTCCTCCCCATTAAGCTAATAAGTACCCTGTTATTTGTATAATTTCTACTGCTTATCTGTATTGGATTACTGTATAATTTGTTTTGTTGCAGAAGCTAAGAAAAACCCCTTTGACAGCATGATGCGTTTGTTTATTCTTATTTTGCGAATAGTTGTACATATCTGCAGAAATTTAATACTCTCCTGGGAGTTTTCGTGACTAGAATAAGAAGTCAGAAATGCCGTTGGTGTGGGAGCATTCAATTCCACATAGATTAAGTACGGATGCACTATTGCCTTGATGTCATATCAAAGCGAAACGGAGATGCCTTGCACGAAGCAGACTAAAATATCCTATGCTTCTGAAAAGCTCATGAGCACGTTTTCAATAATTTTAATACTGACCCTGTACCTTTACAAAGTTACCAAAGAGAAACCTGCCATTGTATTAACTATTAGATATCTTACATAAAAGCAAGAGAATACACGGTTTAAACGAACAGTGAGATTGCACACAAAACCTCTTTAAAAAAACTAGACATACAAGCATTTTGAGCATACAAACTGTGGCATCTAAACGTGATGCATAAAATGTCAGAACGGTGTTTGTAAGTACATAGTTTCGGACATATCCGTGCTATCTCATTTTTCATTGCCGTGTCCTAACTCGAAGACTTCTGAGATTGAGTAAACAGAATTATAAGCAGAATCAACGACCTGTTCCATTAAAGTGACAGGATACGGCCATCTACAGACGTTCAAGATTTTGGCCCATCTCCAGGTTATGTCATATCTATCTGAAGATTAAAGTAGAAGACGACAGAAAAACTAGATTTATGAGAACTAATGTCAGTATATCAGAGAAGGAAATCGATACACGTTCAGAATTAAGTCAACCTCGAGAAGATAGGCAGGTAGAACAAAAGCACAGACTTGCCACTCCATACGTTCGAGATCTTAAAATCTGTCCAATGAGCACTATAGACATGTCACTACACTTAAAGACATCACAACACTCCAAAAAGTACTCAATAAAAGACAGACAGGCTTTGGGTTGCCTTTTAAGGCAAATTCAGCTCTGCAAATTAAAAGTCCTACAAATTGTGGACAATATTAAGCTATCTTGGGAAAAGTATAGGTAACATCTGTCAGTCATACACAGTCCCTTAAGCGAACAACTTTCAGTCGCTGATTGAGCAAACAAAACGATGTAACTAATAAAACTGGGTCATATCGTTGTTTTATGTACTGTCGTTGTGACACTACGTATGGTATTAGTTTATTATACGCCCGTAATAATACGACTCATGTTCTGTAACTTGTCAGCAGGTAAACAAAAGTAATCGAATCACACTCCAGTTGAAATTTTTTGTTGTGCGCGATATCATCCTGACAACAAATATTCATAAAATCTACTGGTAACGATTGAACTGAACATCCCCACGGAATTTGACTAAATAACCTATAATAAGCATGTTTTAATGTTTTTTCAAAAAGTCTTCTGATGTTTAACACCGCCTGTGTATATCTGAGTAGATAGTGCTTCATGTAAATTGCCTGACAGTCTAGGATACAATAAGCAGACAGCCTACCAATCCACCCAAGACAAACCTGACAGCGAGAAACCACAAACTGAGGGTTTGTCCCATCTGTTAACGGTCAGTGAGAATCGCAGTCCAACCTTTCTGAACTAAGGGATACAATAACATTTGATAGACTATCAAGTGTGGTCATTGATTGCTGCCTCTTTTTTTGTACGCTAAAAGTCCTTCTTTGCTTTAGCTCTGTCTTGTTTATATTGTTGACAGTGCACCAATCATTAATCAACCGTCTTACACCTCATGCATAAAAAAATTACCTTGAATTCATAAAAAGAAAGTAATAACTTTACATATTTTGTCGGAAGGCTGGCGACTCTTTTAATTCTCTGTTAATTGCACAAGACACAAGCATGTTATAACCATCTTATATATCAATACTAAATGTACAATTACACGAAACATCACTATAACGCAACAACATTTTTCAATGGATAACAACTTGTTAAGATTATACATACATAAAATACCTACCATGAAGTAGCTGCATCTAAACCACTGTAAAAAGAACTAATACTACATGTTTGGTTTGAATGATTGATTCATTCATGGTGTCCTATATTTAATGTGTTGAAGGTGTCAGGTATTAGAATTGATATTAAATTTAGTGCATGTTTCGTTTACATTGGATAACACCTTTTGTGTACAATCTGTTATAAGGTTTCTCTGGTTCTTCACGATGTTAGTCCCTTGGCAGATCATCTTACCAAAGGCACAAACGCTGAATTATCAGACATGTTCCATCCTAACTGATAGGTACTATGTACCAAAAGACATGCCAATTTCTATTTGACCTGGTTTTGTCGAAACAAGTATCTAACTGGCGTGATTTCATGAAATAAATACTACAAATGTAAACAGAGAATTAATTGTTTGTTTGATTGATTGTGGTTTATCGCCGTACTCAAGGGTATTGCACTTATATGACGAAGTGCCAGCCCAATGGGTGAACAAAACCACCCTCAAAACCACTGGCAGCAAACAAAGACAAGACGGGACAAATGCAGGACGCAATACAGACACCACAAACAGAGCGGCTTCTTGTATTCTTTTAGCTCTGAGAGCACCAGGGTAACATGAAGCTTCCTCCAACCAGTGAAGTAAAGAAAACGACAACACACTAGACGCGTTTCCTCTTTCAAGTTATCAGTTACATCAGTAACTATAGGAACATTCATGATATTACAACTTCAATGGGGGACACATGTCTATACTTTGATTATATTACATGTACCCTATGTAAACTATCCCTGTAAAACATAAAGTATTTGTAAATTAGTGTTCACAGTGACTACTTTAGTCACTATTTAATCAAGCATAGACACTGTTTTAATGCCACAGGGATTTTGAAAACGGTGTGAAAAATGTTTCTTTTTAGCGCTGAGATCAGCCAGGAAACACCTTGCTTGCTTGCTGTTACCAAGATAGACCACGCTAGCATTTACTTGTGGTTCACATTATCCTGTTAAAAGTTGAAATGGAATTAAACAAACAAGGGAGGTAGCCAGTGTATACAGAACTCCATTATAGTTGCACTATAATCAGCTGCAAGTCCATGATTATTATTGATAAAGACAACATCAAGCCTTAATTATAAACATGAAGAACACTTACCTTGAATTCTTTTTCCACTTCAGCTAATTTCATCATCTCCTGCCTGAGTTCAAAGGTAGTCATAATGGGGTCGGGACTAGATAGTGCCATATAGGCGGGGCTAGCCAGTGCCCTGTAGGCGTTTAACCGAGACCTAGATCTCTTCAGTGAGTCATAGTTTTGTTTGGTAACACAGTCCGTACAATTGCATGAAATAGGGTGAGGTTTTTCTATAGTATGGCTTCTTGATAAGAACATCTGTATAATCTCGTGGTTATTGTAATGGGCGGATAGAATCAATGGCGTCACATCCGGTGAGAACTGACTTTTTTCCTCAGTCCTAAAGAACGCTGCCCCACCGCCCATTTGTTTTAATCTATCTTCACCCGCCATAAAATTAGGGTGTTCAATTATAATTTTCACCACTTTTGTGGCGCCTTTACTTATAGCATGTAACAAGGCCTCTTCGATACAATTAAAATTAAGGTTATCCAACAGAATTTCAATCACATCTATTTTCTCGCTGTCGATGGCTAAGTGTAGGGCATTCCGTCCCATGTAGTCCACACAGTTTAGATTCAGAGTGAGATCATTTTCCTCCACTGACTGGCGGACTATTCCCACATCCCCCATGGAAGCTGCGTTAAGGTACACCCTCTCCTCGTCCGTCAACTTGTCACGATGAAAAGAAAACAATGTATATGGATCAGAAAAGATTTGGTTGTTTATTAGTTCTCTCTTTTTGTATTACCAGTTATAAATAATTTATTGAATTCAAGCGAAAACAATATAAAATATACAACAGGGCTAGATTAAATTAAAAATGAATAACAGAGGGTAGAAAACTAATAATAGCCGGTTAAATACATGATATATCCGTACTGTTGAGATATGTGAAGATGATTTCAACCCACTTATAGTCATTTTTATCTTGTTGGTTTAAATTTTTCTCTGGTATACATTCAATTGTTTTTTTTTTTTACTCTTTATAATATTGTTAGTTCCAACGATGAAA
>JAVFBW010121185.1:12907-24421 GCA_034783835.1 Mopalia ciliata
TGAAACTTCACGATTTTAGTAAACAGACATTGTCAGCCATATATATAAAGGTGATGAAGTGATGAAGATATGGATGTATCTGAGCTGTAGATATAGCTGGGTTTTTTTTTACGGTTATAGTTTATTTGATTAAAAAAGTAATTATTCTCCAGCATATTTTATGACAGCGTTTTTTTGCCCTTGGATAATTCATGTCTTTCTGAAAGGGAAACACCAACAGAAAAAAAATTTATTATGATTTTTATTTTCTCTATTAATAGTCACTTTAATCTTTTTTGTTTAAATTTCCCTCTTGTATATACATGTAGCTCTACAGTTTCTCCGTTACACCTGATAACGGTGTTACCACCAATGCAGAAACCGCGTCATCCTAATAAACAGACATCGCCGTCTCTACAAATCTTAGGATGCATACTGTTGTGTATAAGTGAATTCTATTCATATACATGCAAACAGCAACAGAGTACAAAATGTGGACGTGACCTTTATTTGTTCATCAAATATGTGTTTTTATGTGCTTGTAAATAACATTATCCGCAAAGCAGCAAAAATATGAAACAGATAATGGCATCATTTTTAATATCACTGGGTTGACAGCATAAATCCCAGCTTTAGGTTTCGAAACTTTAGTTGAAAAGCAGCGAGATACCCCATGCCCATCCTTTAGGATCAGAGCATTGTTTGCAAAGGAAGTTAATGTGTAGTGTAATGGGATAAACTATAACAAAATATTTGTTACAAGATGAAGCAAAAGGCAACAAACGTTCATTCTGTATTATTTATGTAGTTTTCTGACAAATGGGAAATGCTTCATTGGGAAAGCCAAAGAAATTGCTGACAGCCGGTTTGGATGAGTCTTACACAGCTCCCACTCGGATCGTATGACTGACGTAATACGGACATTGACAATATCAGTCAGGGTAATTATAGCCTTGATAACACTGTCAAGAGAGAGATATTGAGACGGGAAATGTCTGTTTCAAATAAATCCTCTTTGCAAATTACCTGCTGAGAACAAAATCGTGTCAAATCAAACTAAATAGATTAGCAAATTGTTAAAATCACTATTGTGTTGTGTCTGTGAATAAATTCAAGCTAAAAGAGCGACAATGTTTCTGTATTGTATTAAGATCTTATTTGTAGTTTTAAAAGTACTTGTTTCTCTAACAAATCTACGCCAGAACCAAAATGACGTCGTGCATATGCCAGCAATGATTGAGCTCATTTAACAGCTGTTTCGGTTCTGTTTGGACGACTTTCGTTGGGGTTTTCTAGGTAAAAGCCACCGTGTCGTGGGAGACAGACAGCTGTTTCATCGTACACATTGAAATAAAATCCCTAAGATACTCTTCCCTCTTACTTTCTTCTAAACAAGTGACTGGTTTAATTGGATTCACTTGAAGTATGCTGTGGATAGCCGACCATTGTGATTTGGTATGACATTCAGGGGCAAAGGGATTGTTAATGTCCTTAACAGCTTTAGTTCGGACGAACGAGTAATATACGAATGTAAGACGGAAAACCAACGAACATGGTTGTTTTCCTGCAATTCAAGTTTATTTGACAAACAAATTACTGCAGAATATTTTATGGCAATATTTTTTGTTTTCTCTCAGGATAATTCATGTATTTCGGAAATGAAAACAGCAACACTACAAAAGTTGGTTAAAAACTGCAAATCATTGCCGTGTAACCCTATCGCAATGGAAATGGTTTTTCTCTCTATTTCTCCGAACTATTCTGTTTTCGTGTATGCCGTTTTATCTCGGTAGTTCCTTCTATCCCCAATCGCTTATAGTTTCCACTGATGAAGCCCATGCTTGTCCATAATGTACTGGCTTCCTTTTTTCTTTACATGTCTTTGTGCCGCTGTATGCAATGGTATTTTCCTAGAGATATCCTTTTTCCAAAGAGCATTGCTGAAACGTGTCTGGGGAATCCGATTGTTTTGTTGGTGGCCAGTGTCTGAGAGATTCACTTTTAACATCGAGCCATCTCAGCTCCTGAGATGATAGAATAGTACTCTATACGGAGAGTAGATACACACAATAGAAAAGCTACGATATTGATTGTATACTGTATGAGGATTAAAGAGAAACTGCAACATTGGTCGACTCCAATTTCCAGGATTCCTTCAAATCAACGCTACTGACAGTCTCCATTGTATTTTATAAGCAAGGGTATGAAGTTTCCTTAGAGGCTGTAAACATCGTGGTTATTTTTTTACTCCATGCTTATTACTTAACCTCTATAGAAGGAATTCGAATCGATAAAGTGTACAGAGTAGAAGAAATCTACAATATCTTATGAAGTTTGGTATAATAAGAACTCGGATAACCATGTATTTAAAATGAACTTCCTGGAGCACTTAGCTTGCTAGTATTTTTGACGATTGGATATTTTGTTAAATTAGAAGTTATTTAATGTGATCCTAAATAAGTAAATCCCATCTGAAGGTTTACTTCCCCAAATCTCCGAGGTCTCTGATAATGAAGATAATGTTTTGCCCTTTCTCGGCGCAGTTACGACTTTAACTGCTTCTAAATTGAAATTGATTGGTATCCTGTCTTAGAGGTATAAATTGACAGAGATTCTATTGTAGAGATTATCGACTCATCTATTCTTTTTTGTAATAGGTGAACTGGATTCCTTTAATTCCATTTGATACTTTCTAATCTTAATCATGTTCCAACGTTTAAATATACAACCATCTTTAGTAATTATCCCATTTCGTGACATTGCGATTAGCCCTACAATCTCAGTGTTCAAAATCCTCACCACGATGCAGCTAAAAGGGAAAGAAAGAGTTTTTCTACCTAAACTTATTATTTTTATTGTATATTTTCAAAGACAATCACTAGCAATCGAATAAGCATAGCAGTTACTTAATTAATTTAACAGGCGGGACTGACGTCATTGTTCGAAAGCACGATCGTTCACTAGTGTGTCCGTTTGCTTACGAATGAATTCGAAGGCATCTGTAACAACACTGCGTATACACAAACTTGGTCATCGATATGCAATGTTAATCGGTTGTATACGTGTATATCCAAATAGTAAAATAGTGACACATAAGTTTAGCATGTAGTTTCAGGGGACATCTGGTTTTAAAAAATCGGGTTTTTAGTACCAGGTTGTTATGTAAGTGGTTGTTTGTTGTGTTGTTTCGCTTGGGGACGGAACACTCACGTTGGGCTTTATATGAAAGCCTCCAGTAGTGCAGGCAAAAGGGGACAGCCACGAATAGATGAAATAACTACCATGTTTTTTTAACAATGGCGTCAGTTCCACTTTTTAAATTAACTTATTAACGGCTATGCTAATTCGACACTGACTTTGACTTTTTATCTAAGTTACAGGTGTAACGGTATTTTTTTCCTTATTAAATTTGCTATAAACAGTTATTGTGAAAATTAATCCATATTGTGTTTACCCTCTAGATTCTGAAATTAAAAGAATCGGCCTTAAGTCGTGTCAAATAGAAGTTTGATACTTCTGTGGAATAGTGCGACATCTCCCGGCATCTCGGAAATCATGCCAAGTCTGAGTCTGCTTTCGCTGTACATATAGGCTACGATAGACTGATAAATTGCGCTGGAAGCTTTATATGGAAGCTAAGACAATTCCTTTTGTTTTGAGTAAAAAAACCCATGTAAAATGACGTCCAGAATGTACACACTAGAGAATATATAACATACATATACATTCCCAAACTTAACATTAGTTTAGCAGCAAAAATTCAAAGCATAATTAATCGCCAAAATTTGTTTAACACATTCATTAATAATTCATTTTCAAAAGTTTGAAAAATGAAAGGATAGATTCTTTACCGAACAAGTCCATTCCAACAATGTTGCAAATGTTTGCCAATTGGTTATTCATAGTTTCGGTTAATCTATTTCTCATCACCAATCAATTTATCAATACAATATTTTTTTATTAGGAGTAATCAAATACTCATTATTATAATAATAAATTCACAAAATTAAAAAAATTCGAAACAATTTCGTGAAAAAATTAATTTGTATTTTAAAATAGTTTTGATTTTAGACAGCAATGGTTTGCTAATAATTATGCAACAAAATACACGTATTAAAAACGAAACAGAATAATAATTGCTCAACTGTTTTGATTAAGTCTTACCTGGACATCTTCAAAGTTGGTAAAGAGGGAACCTTGGGAGGGAACGACCGTGGCCGAGCGCCTTGTCTCCGTCATTTTACAGTCCGGACTCCTGCCAGGGGAAGAATGAATAACACAGGAGTTTAGAAATTGTGACATTTTCCGCACATAAATCACGGTTTAACACTTTTCTTAACAACCTATTATTAAATATCCAAACAAGAGTAACTTCTTGAACAGCTCTTCCGGAAGCCAGTTACTGATAAGAATGATGTGTTATAGCAAGGCCCAGTCTGGGACTGTTCGCGGAAATCACTGGAAGGCGCGGAATCTCGGTGTTCTGCTGATGTTATACATGCGCAACTGACCAAACTGTTTAGTATGATACCGTTTGGAGCGGCACTTTGTAAACCAATACAACGTGTTCGATCGACACAACATGACTAACGGGTGTTTTGGGTAAAGTCTTAAACGCTTTTCACTGATTTACCGCTTTAATAACACTTACCTGAACTCTAGTGATGATTGTGAATAGAACATGGTTCCAGGGTAATTTTCAGCTCAGTATAAAAATAACAACTGGAATCTACTGATTAATTTGATCGCTCAAGCTGGCAAAAGGCGTTGTAGACGATCAACAACTGAACAACGCTGGTTGAAGCACACTCGATCATTTCGCAGTCTACTAAATCGCTTACTAAAAGACTGGCTGTCAGAATTTTCAGGTCCGCCAATTTCTTGAGGCGATTTAGCGTGAACACATTCTGCTGGTGTTTGCCTTGGTCGCCTACGTCCAGTACTCGAATAAGACCCAACTGTGCTCTGTCAATGTAGCTCATAAATGTTTCAGCTGGAAATGATCGTTCTCATTGCGTTGATTTACACACACTAAGAAAGTTCGATAATGGACACTAGTTAGACGATCTGTCCTTTTTGTCGCGTAAAAATTTTGGTCGCGTGCTATACACTTTTGTTTGTTGTTCATAAACACTGTTCCCTCGCATACAATGGCTGGAAGTGTCTGTCGACTATATACACATGATTTAGTTGGGCGGCTGCGTAGAGCTTTAATGTAGTTCCGCTGGTTTATTTATCTTGGAGTCACGTATAAGATTGATTGAGGTATGACTAGAAGACGGGAAGTTATCCCAGCTACCCGTACCTGAGAATTGGTTCCGGGGACTGATGCTCATGTCATGGCCTCTGGAAACTATAGAGGGCACATTGCTCGTTACCTCTCAAAATATATTGATTGCCCAGTATTCAACAATGGATATGAAATAGCGAATTAGATTGTTTCTCAGCAAGCTACCACCACTTATTATTTCCGGTTCACGACAAATATTGATAAATGTGCTAAAAATCGATTGATTGCTTATTCAGAAATGTCAATAAAAAGCATTGCAGGTAGGCATTAAGTATTCAATTTACGATAACGGTATGACATTAATGTACCCTCCTATGAATTGGCAATCTTACAATAATGTCAAATGTATCATACATGTAACAACAGGTCGAATTATGGAGTAAATACAAATGTTCCATTGTTTGAAGTATGATAATATAAGCAAATATAATAATATACACTAATATAGCTGGAGACAATTTAACAGCAGACCAAGCAACATGTGGGAGGACTATGAATCTTGAATTCAGTCGTCTAATGCAATAATTGTCTGGCAAAATTGACTCTTTATTATTGTGATTTGTAGCTCTTTTGCCTCAAATCCACATCATTACCATACAGCTCAAATGGCGGTTGTAAAAAGTTCTTCCCCGATAATTTTTTGTGGCTCTCTCGAGATAGGCCCTGACAAAATATCCTTGGCTGCCAATTTGGGACACGGCAGAAAATGACGGGTTATATGAAGGAAGTTGGAGCAGTTCATGGCCCATGACAGGCATCCGTTCAGTAAAATCGAATAAAAACAGCTTAGGTTATTTGACAGAAGACCAACGTAATTTAAAACTGATCGTTGAATCAATAGATCACGAGCAGGAAATATTACAGTATATATTCTCCACAGACAAATCAAATTGATGGAGTTGCCGAAATGTTTTGACAGATAGGAATCAATTCTTTGTGAACCGTAAATAAGCCAGTTATTATGTCGATGGAGACGTCGTAAATGAAAGTTTTAATTCGTGGAGGGGTCTTTATCATATTTGAATCAATAAAAAAGTATATATATTGAATAAATGAAGAGAGAAAAATTTGCTTACCTCCACCGGCAATATATAGAAAGATATGGAAATATACACAAGATCGTATTCGTTAATTTTTTAAAATATATTGACCTACGTAAACGCTTTGGTGAAGTTTC
Source organism: Mopalia ciliata (assembly GCA_034783835.1). NCBI lineage: Eukaryota > Metazoa > Mollusca > Polyplacophora > Chitonida > Mopaliidae > Mopalia > Mopalia ciliata. The sequence goes on from JAVFBW010121185.1 coordinate 19,354, forward strand.
GACTTTTATTTTATTTCATAACCAACACATACTCCAAAAATCGTTTTGAAATGTGGAGTTATTTTCGATATTATGCTATTCTGGTATGAATCGCAACGTTTATAATGAGGCTCGTTAACTTTAAACACTCACATTAGATTTATTAAAAATCAGAAATATATAACTGTAACTAAAGAATTGCAAAAAAAAAAAAAATAATAATAATAATAATAAAAGGCACACTATTGTGACTTCTATCACACTTGGAATAGTTTCAAAGCATCAAGACAATTTACAAATCTTCATCAAAACAATAAAAACATCCGAAACTGATGGAATGTGTGTGACTACTTTATTGTCTCCCTTGGACGTCATGACGTCATGCTCTCTACATAAACCCTGGGTTAATAACCCAGCTGTGAAGATTTTTTTTACAAAATAGTCTTCCCAATAAAAAAGGGAATCATAGTATATCTAAAAGAAAAAAATGCACTTTCTTGGTCGGATTTCCAGCTGTACGTTGAGTGTGTTATATATATCTTATGACGGTAGCCGTGGCAGAGGTGTACAGTCTATGTCAAACTTGACGGCGCCTATTCATTTAATGAAACAAGTATTCAAACCCTGCTTACCCGAATCTGTATACATTTCAGTTGAATAAATAGTGAGCATCTATATTTTTTGCTTATAAAATTTAACATAGGCTACACAAGATAATTGTTTTTGCTCGTTAAAAAAAAATGTCCATGGTCAGTATAAATCAGTAGTTTCGCGCTTACGGCAGAAAAAATCAGGCAGATAAAACAAACCTCTTGAAAAAAATTATTCCAAAGCGGAACTGTATTGATTTGTTACTAGATTAAACGAGAAAATCTGATCACGTGCAGTATGGAGTTTAGCAAGGATTTATATTCTATAAGCAATCCGATCAGGTTAAATAAAACAGTATTGGGATCTTATTACAGAAATTATGTTCAGGATCCGAAAAGTAAAATTAATTCTGTGTGATCACGAAATTTTTATTTACATAATCACGAAACCTGGAAAATGTGGAAATATGAATTGGCATTTCTTACTGACAAATCTCATAAAATAAACAAAAAATGTTGATAGGTTTAAAAGGTAGGAAAATAAAGACAAAGGAATGCCACTGTAAAAATGTAAAACTATCACTGGTGTTTTCCTACTACGTTATGTTAGGTACTACACACTCCCCTCGCAATGTTCCTGCGATTTTAATATTTTTGATAAACCGAGCAGCTTACAGATTCGATGTTGGCAAAATATTAAGTTTCACGCACTGCAGATGGGCGCCTTATGTCCTGTTATATATCATTGAATATTTAGGACCATGGTGGTCGGATTAAGGGGAATAAAGAGACTATGTTTTATAACTCATATTGTATGCGTTTTAGAAAATCTTATTTAAAGGGTATTCATGGTACCAAGAGGCATTTTGTTGTAACAGATGCCGTTACATTTTTTTAACAGACTAAGGTATATTTAAAAAATGCTCTACATGTATATAACGCATTTTGGGTTTCTTTGATTCTGAAACCAAGCGTATGTTGTTGTTTGTATTTGTTACATTACATTTATCTGTTATAATATAGTCGTCATCAGTCCCAATTTATCTACATCCAATCTTCTCTAGCCAAGAGTTTTATTCCGAGCCACTCTGCATTACAACCCTTGGCAGATTGATCGCATATAAATAGAATTACAGCTATGCCCCCTGGTGGATAAAACGACCAAGTTTCGAGCTAAAGCGCTGATTATATATGTTGAATGTTATACTCAAATTTTGACAATTTGTTTAACTTCGTAAAGCACTATTAGCGTATGTATATACGAAGATTTGGTTAGGGTGGATTCATACGCTATACTCTTATTGATCCGGTTGTATACCCCGAACATATTCTTTTTTTCGACAACACTTCATCCTTTTTCATCATTGACTATCGTTGTCATGTGTACAGAACATCTGATTGGTTGCGTAGAAGTTCCCACGAAACCAATCAATTGCTTGTCAGTAAGGTTTGGTTATATACGAACAATCACAAAGGGTTGTAATGCAGAGTAGCTCGGATTAAAACCCCTGGCTAGAAAAGATGTCTTCATCCATGCTAATGGGTATGTTCTCATATCAACCGGAAGTTGATCTGTTCATAAGTATTACACAACTGATATCCATACACATCGGTACTATTTTGTTCTCTTTTCACGCTGACTTTTGACATATGCGATTCTACCCTATTTTAACGTAAGGGAATTGAAACAAAGAAACAATTTCAGTTTCAAATTGTTTTGGTTTTTCTTCTAAAGAAATGGGTGGTATCTAGTTTAGATTGTGTTAAATTGACTTATCAGTTTATGGTGAACTGACCTAAATTTATATGGAAACTGAAGACCTTCCTGAGGCACGATAGTCTATCCCTGCAAATATATGGAGTCCAGTTTAAGAAACTAAAGCCGATTTCGTCAAGGTGTAACCTTTGTGGAATTATGTCATGGTAGTCTACAAATGATTGTGACACAATGTTATATAAGTGATTGTGACACCATGTAATATAAGCTATTATGACACAATGTAATATAAGTTATTGTGACACAATGTAATATAAGCTCACTGATCGGCGGCTATTTATACAAATCCTTTTAGTTTTATCCGCTGAAGTAAGTCGCTGCTTTTCTAGAGGATTGGCAGAATAGGGTTATTGTTAACCGTGTAAATTAGGATATGTCATTCGGGGCGTTCGAGACTGAAGTTGTTTGTGTTGTCTCTTATAGCGGACGTTTAATCGGCTGTCTGAAACACAGATTTTTCAGAAACACATTAGTAAATGAAGATTTACATTAGAAACAACTAATATAAAAGCTTTTAATTGGTTGTTTAACAGGAAAACCCTGTTCTGCCTATCCTCGGGAAATGGACATGCTTCTATCAGAGGATTCAAGGGGATGATTTCTGAACATCATATGATTAACGAGAGTACATGTTACAAAGCTTGTATCATTGTTTTTTGGAACCAAGCCTTGAATTTGATCTGTCTGGCTTACCCTTAACATAACCATGTATGGCTGTATTACAAGAACTCAAAAACTATACTATGTATTTTGTAATGCTATTGATACTGCTTATGCAATCGAACAAGTTGGTTTCCTCGCCATGTGGCTACTGAGACCATGATGCACTCTATAAAATTTTGTCGTCTAGACAATTTTGTTAGTGGATATATCCATTGTAATAACGTCATTAGGAATTTATTAGTACAAATGATCATTTTAGAGCATTATTGCACTAAATATTCGGAAGAATGGAAAAGTACACGTGCTTCAGGGCGGCGCAATGATCAAGGCACATGCCAAAAAAGTCATAAATGTTAAGAGAATAGGGATTTTCAAATCAACTCAAATTTAGCAAACCCATGGAAGCATGTTATCCTGGTGGTACAACAACATTTTTCATAGCGATATATGCAATCCACCAATTTGTAACTTTTAATCTTTTCAGGAGTTAAAACTCATTACAATAGTGATAAAGACATGCATGTGATGACAATGTAGATGGAAACGTGCCTTAGCAATGTTTTACATGTAATACTGAGGTGTATGTTAACCCCGCTTCCATCAATAGCTATCATGTGATCATTGACAGTCGTTAGTTCCCATTTCTCTAAATTCTTCAAACAGTCGGTTAAAGTATTTCCACTGATTCCATGCCCAGCATCATTTGTACTCGATGCCATGAAATCTGTAGTTGAACCAATTGACAACCCTGCATTGTACAATAGGGCACTTGTCGAACAATAGCGATCAATACAGAGTCGTGTATTCCGGCCAGCTGACGTTTGCAGGCTATTGGTATCATTGTTCCCTTTCTATCTTGACTTCTGTTCCTTGGACTGTATCTGCCATCAACCCAAAGGTGCTCTGTCAATAAAGCCTAAGTACTAAATCGAGAAACAAGGTTGAAATTTAATGGTATCAACGTTCTAGGGGTTTCCAGAGATGTTAAAGTAACGAAAACATAGGCATCACTGCACATAATTGTAACGACAGAAATTTGGGTAATGCATAATACATTATTATGGGTTGTTTCTCCTACTAGAGTGTTCTCTTGTGAGAGTGGTACTAATAAAACTAATACAATTAAGACATATGTTATATGAGCTACCAATTCCTAGTATTTGGTAAAAAATTTCGCACTGAGATGCTTAGGTCTAATATGCGATAGGGCTAATGTTGATGTTAGACAGATATAAACTTAATATGCATGAAAGAACAAAACTACAACAACTACAAACCAGATTGAACATGAGGAGACAAACTATGGACTGTAGATTTGAATGTGTGTGTTGGCAGCGTGTTGATAGCCTTCATGATAGCGTTAGATACCAATATTGTAACTCAAGTTTAGTGGCCGTTTTATGTCGGTCTGTAAAACCACCAAAGATGCAAACGTATACTATTATATATAAACCACAGTAGTGTTTGGCTAGCCTCAAACGCTTCATGTGACGTAGGCTGCTCCGGAAATCTCCCATTTCTCAATTTTGCGCATTGACTATTTCAGACATGACAGTTAAGCCATCGATAATCAAGCCTATTTATGCACACATGTCATTTTATATGCATAGCACGACTGTTCCATTTCAATCCTTATTTTATATTGTTTATCCATACACAATCTGAAAATAAGCATTACTAACTCGAAATGTCATGTTGCAGTTGTTTGAATAACACTGACCCTAAGTAAATGGACATTTCCAAACTTCTGGTTGTTATACTTCTGATATTATTCAAGAAATATATATTTTCAAATATTTGTCTTTCCGTTAATATTGAGATGAACTGAGTCTATGACTATTATCATGACTATTTATCGAGTTAAAGCCACGGAGAGAAAAATGACGTCTGTGTGACAATTAGCATGACTATTTTTAGCTGCGACTGAGCAGCTCTATAACTCACTCGGTCTGTCTGTCTGTCTGTTTGTCCAACTTCCCCTGATGACGACGTGAACAGGATAGAAGCCAAACCACTTAAGATAGAGACTTCAAATTTGGAATGCAGCTTAATATGATGC
>JAVFBW010121197.1:0-14857 GCA_034783835.1 Mopalia ciliata
GATTGGATGGATGGATGGATGGATGGATGGATGGATGGATGGATGGTTGGTTGGTTGGTTGGTTGGTTGGTTGGTTGGCTGGTTGGCTGGTTGGTTGGTTGATTGATTCATGTAACGCCTATAGAACAATTTTAACATAAAGCCTGTAAGTCATGTCATGTGATCTGCGTTATTTTGCGAGATTCATTCCACTTCCGGGTACCGCCTACGATATTTCTAGTTCTAGTATACCTACACAATTCTGTCTTTGGGGCCTACGGCTCAGCAGAACAGCAACACAGGATGCGGCTCTGTACGATCGGTATTCAGATCATTCCTAGGTACCAGTCAAATTAAAAGCACGAGACGATCGGTATTCAGATCATTCCTAGGTACCAGTCAAATTAAAAGCGCGAGACTTACCTGTCATATTGTATGTATGCGTATACAACCTTTAGCAATGCGGCAATTACAGGGTGATATTGTATGTTTGGGCATAAGACCTGTATCAATGCGAGCAATTACAGGGTGATATTGTATGTATGGGTATAAGTCCTGTAGCAATGCGGGCAATTACAAGGTGATATTGTATGTATGCGCATGACCTGTAGCAATGCGGGCAATTACAGGGTGATATTGTATGTATGGGTATACGACTTGTATCAATGCAGGCAATTACAGGGTGATATTGTATGTATGGGTATAAGACCTGTATCAATGCGGGCAATTACAGGGTGATATTGTATGTATTGGTATACGACTTGTATCAATGCGGGCAATTACAGGGTGATAGTGTATGTATTGGTATAAGACCTGTATCAATGCGGGCAATTACAGGGTGATATTGTATGTATGCGTTTAAGACCTGTATCAATGCGGGCAATTACAGAGTGATATTGTATGTTTGGGTATAAGACCTGTATCAATGCGGGCAATTACAGGGTGATATTGTATGTATGGGTATAAGACCCGTGTCAACGCGGGCAATTAGGTGTTGATGTATCGATTATTCACACAAGCGTTATTAAGCAGGACTTAACGACGCTCTGCGTGTCTTTGTTATCAAACAGCCACCTGCATGAGATCTATGCAATTAGCATTGAAACATTACATTATAAGCAAAGCAGGATTTGTTACCTGCTATGTTATAATACGTTCTTATTAGGATTTAGGGCCCATCTTATCAATGAAAACATTCTTTGATGATGAGAATGACGGATATTCCAAGGGGATGTTTATATGCGTGTAGTATTACATCGTAACAATGGTAAATGCCTGCTTATAGGTCGGGTAAACATTCTTTGGAAGTCATTTGCAACGAAGACTAGGGGCATGAGACTGTACTACCAACTTGTCGATTAATTGATCGATCAATAGATTTATTGATCGGTATTCAACCCAATCCCAAGACTAATTAACCTGTACTACAACACTTTACTTAGTCACAGGAACACACAATCGTATTCTCGCGAGAGTTTCTATAGGGGACGAGACGAGAATGAGATAACTCTCGTACGCTATACCAGTCCATCGCGTTATTAATGTCTGCCAATATTTGTGGCCATGTATGTCACATCAAACACTTTCATCAAATAAAAGAACTGCACAACAAGATTGCTCGGGTGTATCTAAGTCAATCTCTCGACGTAGGAAGTAGAATCGATTATATTTTAGAATGAGGAACACAGTCATTAAATGGGAAGCGCTTTGCTCTCTTGGATGAATAATGTTCTTCCAGTGTTAAACAAAGGCATTCTGGACATGGTTGATTTGTGGGATTGATTTGGTTTAAACGACTTACTTAAAGCGATACTCCCGGCTGAAATAAACCCTATTTTCCCTTGAAAGGTTGCCATTAAATATACTTAAATATGGCATCGACTTATCGTTTATTCATTTTATAAGATAACCCGAGGGTTACAGATATATACTTTCATACGACCACTGGCAGCTGACATTTTGGGCGTGGCCAACTATCCAGGGCGTCACGCGACTAACACTCTTTTGTGCTACGGGTTAATAACATGTGTGGGCCAATGACCTATAGTCATTGGTGTGAACTGCCAAAGATTTAAACAGGCGACCCTACCGGTCTCGTGACGTAGGCACCTATTTTGAAAAGAAAGATATTTGAATGGTCAATATTTGTGGAAGTCTGTTTAATGCTAACAAATACCTATCCTAGTGGATAAATTTGACTGTACTTTGTACATTACATATTGTTTAAGATCTAATTATTAAATTGATGTTGCTAGGTTAGAAAATTAGAGAGCATAATTGAACACAAGAAATGATGCCCGTTTTACCTACATGCATTTTATCGCTTTACGGTTGCTTCGCCAACCAACCAGACGCTGAATAAAACAGACGCCCCAGCTTCCTGTGGCTCCATAATAAACGAAAGAGATAACGATCAGACAGATACATTTTGTCAACTCCATTTTGCATCTTCCCATTTTACCAGTTTGGACAAAAGCTTACTCATGCTCTGGACCCAATTCCACAAAGCAGTTTTATACTTAAGTCAAAATGTGTTAAGACCTTCACATTTCTCAGTTTTGAATTTTAACATTTAATATTTTAGCATAATTATTATAACGTACGTAAGTCACAAATACAGGTATTAATTTAAAACTAAGTTAAGGCAAGTGGCAAAAATATCAAATTTGGTATTTTGGCTTAAGGCAGAAAATGCTTTGTAGAACCAGGCCCTGGTACCTATACAAATACACTCTTAGAAATAATGGTTCTTTGAGGTTCTTTAGAAAAGAGGATAGTTTTATGTGAAATCAGGATGGTTCTAGGTGAGCAATTTCGCTCCTTTTTGTATAAAATTGGCTGCTATTCTATAAATATTTACACTAATGCGCCACCAAAACAGTATGTTTCTTAATTAATTGACAAAAACTAATTTGCAATGGTTTTGGTGAACATTTGCTATAAAATAGCCTATGTTATGGACAGAATAGCGGTTTGGCACGGCAGGTCCACCATAGAAAAGTTACCAAGCCAGTAACCAAATCAACTCGAACGCGATTGTGGGCGCTATCCAGAACACCAAATTCCACAACTGCTGATTGAAGGCTTTCTGTTCAGACTCACTTTGTTTTTGTTTTTTTGTTATATTCCCCATAAGCTTTTCTTTTCTGTATGGTATATGAATCCTTTAATATGTCAATTTGACTTTCTAATTTGGTTAACAGCATCATAGAGCTTATGCTTTTATGTATAATGTCGTTGTTTTTTTATTGAGCAGCCGAGAGAAGAATGAAAGGCTTATACGTTCGTTGGTCACTTCCGGTAATTCGCGGTTATATTGCAGGTTTGGTTTGGTCCGTGTCCATATTGTTTAGACTTATACCACCAAGGGAACAGGGCAAACGGAGAATGCATACGCAAATACAGACGAAAGTACCTTTCCCTTTCTTTCCCACGGGTATTGGCCAGTATTACTCAAATTGTCTCTGGGCGACAAAAATCCCTTCCAGTCGGCGCAGTTTGTCGCTCCGATAAAAATCGCCTCGTCTGCGCCGGGCTTTAGCCTATGTCGCACAGTCGTTCTTTCGTGAGTCTCTGTAGCTCAGTCGTTCTGTCGTGCACCTCTGTAGCTCGGTCGTATAGCCGTGGTCCTCTGTAGCTCAATCTCTCTGCTGTTAGCCTCTGTAGCTCAGTTGTTCTGCCGTGAGTTTCTGTAGTTCAGTCGTTCTGCCATTACTCTCTTTAGCTCAGTTGTTCTGCCATGGGCCTCTATAGCTCAGTCGCTTTGTCGTGAGGATCTGTAGCTCAGTCGTTCTGTCGTGAGCCTCTGTTACTCAGTCGTTCTGTCGTGAGCCTCTGTAGCTTAGTCGTTCTGTCGTGAGCCTCTGTAGCTCAGTCGTTTTGTCGTGAGCCTATGTCGCTCGGTCGTTCTGCTGTGAGCCTCTGTAGCTCAGTCGTTCTGTCGTGAGCCTCTGTAGCTCAGTCGTTCTACTGTGAATCTCTGTAGCATGGTCATCTCTCGTGAGCCTATATAGACCAATCGTTCTTTAATGAGTTTGTAGCTCAGTCGTTCTGGCGTGAGCCTCTGTAGCTCGGTCGTATAGTCGTGATACTCTGTAGCTCAATCTTTCTGCTGTTAGCCTCTGTAGCTCAGTTGTTCTGCCGTTAGCCTGTGTAGCTCAGTCGTTCTGCTGTGAGCCTATAATCCAGTGGCTTTTCCGTGAGGATCTGTAACTCAGTTGATCTGTCGTGAGCCTCTGTAGCTCGGTCGTTCTGTCGTAAACCTCTGTAGCTAAGTCGTTCTTTCGTGAGCCTCTGTAGCTCAGTTGTTCTGTCGTGAGCATCTGTAGCTCAGTTGTTCTGTCGTGAGCCTCTGTAGATCAGTCGTTCTGTCGTGAGCCTCTAGCTCAGTTGTTCTATGTTGAGCCTCTGTAGCTCAGTCGTTCTATCGTGAGTCTGTAGCATGGTTATCTCTTGTGAGCCTATATAGATCAATCGTTCTTTAATGAGCCTCTGTAGCTCAGTCGTTATGTCGTGAGCCTCTGTAGCTCAGTAGTTCTGTCGTGAGCCTCTGTAGCTCAGTCGTTCTATCGTGAGTCTGTAGCATGGTCATCTCTCGTGAGCCTATATAGATCAATCGTTCTTTCATGAGTCTCTGTAGCTCAGTCATTCTGGCGTGAGCCTCTGTAGCTCGGTCGTATAGTCGTGATCCTCTGTAGCTCAATCTTTCTGCTGTCAGCCTCTGTAGCTCAGTTGTTCTGCCGTGAGTTTCTGTAGTTCAGTCGTTCTGCCATTACTCTCTTTAGCTCAGTTGTTCTGCCGTTAGACTCAGCAGCTCAGTCGTTTTGCCGTTAACCTCTGTAGCCCGGTCGTTCTGCCGTGACCCTCTGTAGCTCAGTTGTTCTGCCGTTAGCCTCTGTAGCTCAGTCGCTCTATGGTGAGCTTCTGTAGCTAAGACTTTTTAAGCGCTTGTTCTGCTACCCTGACCTGAGTTCGAATCCCCAAGGAAGCAGGAAAATTTCTTTCTCTGCACTAGAAATATATGTTTGTGTCTTGAGGCTGATAGCTGATATCACTGGGTGAATAAGAATTAAAATTATCTTGTCTGTTGTTCAATTATTGACAGAATAATTAAAACACGAACAGATGAATAGAAGAACCTGGGACTAATACAGGATAGAATTATGAGTGAATTGGCGCGGTACGAAAATAAGCCTCAAAACCCACCTTACAAGAATAATGGGTTTTATTTCTTTGTATCTGGTACTAAAAATACATTTATTTCCCACTGCTGATGTGAGGTAACTAAATCTAATTTGATAAATCCCAGACCTCCTGATTCGCAGAGGTGCGACTTTCGGCCGAAAAAAGAAATGCGTGGGTGTCTGATTGTGCGTTGCTAACGAACGAAACAAAACTTTATGGGGAACAAATATCCTTTAAAGGCAATTCTTAAATAGCTTGTCGGATGATGGAATAAAAGACTGCACAAAGCATAAGCGTGTGGACTGACCGAAAACAAAATAAAAATAGAAAATATAAAAATAACAGATCTTGTCTGTTATATTATTTGGTATGTTTTTTTGTAAAGTTTCAACTATAGTCATGACGCAGCTAGTAGGGTACGCTCCAATATTCATCGTTTTTTTTTTTACATATATTTACTATAGACTGTCCATTATATGACAGTTTATATATATTTTTAAAAACCCGCTGTATGTTATGAGCGTACTAGTAGGGCGAATGGGCCTAAATATATATTTCGCTGACGTCTCCATCAGAATCTACAACCATATGACGCAGATAAATTGTTCAATATGAATACCATCACTGATCCTACAGAAAACATCAACCATAAAAGCATAATTTAAAAAAATATTCTCAAATAGATTAGTGCAACATTAGTTATATATTTGGAAAACTAATATACGTTTCAGAATCCCAGCCTTTGGCCGCAAACCAGACAGCTCTTTGTGGAGAGAGAGAATTTGAACTGCTAGCGCTTGAAGCAAAATTCCTTCAAAGGAAGAGATATCTTATTAGTGAGTCTTTCACGTGGTTCAATTTCAAAGACATTAACATACATTAATAAACAGTATATTGATACAATCCAAGTACGTCAATTGTCTTGGGGTTTTTTTATACATTTTTTAAAGCTGAATTAAAACCTTTATTGATAAATTTCTATTTCATACCAGTTCCAGTTGATCATTTTTAAAATAGTGGTCATTTCGTGGTTTTATTAACATCCAATAAAAGAGGTAAAATAAATCAATGCAAATTGCTTCTAACGATTTAATTAAAGGCACAAAACACTAATAATATTGATGATTTTTTTATAGTGTAACAAATTTATTAACTCACAAGAGTCTGTTGGCTTTACTGTTTACTACCATCAAATATGAAGCATACAAAAACATTCAAAATTGAGGTTAAAATACATTTTCGAAATGTAACTAATAAATGCAGCTCACGTGATTGACGTTCATGACAACGCACCAAGAACATCTAGGATTAGATCAACCGAAACATTTCGAAAGAACATGCGCACATCATCTCATTGGTCAAACGAACGTCGTCATCGTGACATGCATTTTTTTTTTCAACTGAACTGATAAACATAGTCCGCGTTGTTTACAGATTCCTGGTTTGAGTTCAGAACACAATGCATTTCTAAACTAAAAATTTCGCATTCTGAAACCAAATGACATTCGATATGTTTATTGAAGTATAATAAATAGTGTCCATACGCTGGTAAATGGGCCTCCAGCGAACGAAATGTTCGATTTCAATGCATATTCATATATCTGTCCCGATCGAGCGAGGTGATGACACCAGAGTAACGATAATCTGAGGCAGTTTAGCTGATCAAGCGCTAGATTACGACAGGGACCCAGACTTTTCCGACAAGAACTTTATCTGGCTGAGTTACAGATATCTATAAAACGGATTTCAACATGTTACAGCAGGGCACTTGCAGTGAGCGTCCTGTTGCTCTGAAACTCTAAAAACTACTACGCAACAATTATCCATTGTTGCGTTGTCTATCCTTTTTTTTTTTTCTCTCTTTTATTTTTTACTGATGTTGAGCTGATGCACTGTGATATGAGTGAAATGACCTGATGTAAGGCGGTAGCACCCTTTCAAACATACAAAAACAAATTGCCCAGGAATCTGACTATGGTCACTATGCTCCGAGCAAGTTTAATCTCCTTTCCAACGGACCAAACAGTGCAGATTTTAATCTTGTGTTTTTCTTACATCGCTGACATATCAGCCTCAGACGGCATAGGTGTTTCATTAATCTACCAATCGAAATGTAGTAGCATTGTTGGCAGCAGTAAAGGAAAATGAAGTGGGCGGCGAGGGGGGGGAGGGGGGAGGGGGGCTCATGCATTTGTAATCAGTCTAATCCGATTCTGTTCTAAAATAAACTTTTGTGGCGACGAAAACCCAACAACACAGTCATAGTCTGGCTTAATACCAGGCTTTATAGTCAACCTCAACCAAGACAGCGGCAACTGTTTCTCAATCATCAGTTTACTGAAATCCTGGTTCCCGGAGACCCTCCAGGTCAATTTAAAACTGCTCTACGAGAGCTGGTTTAACGTTAGTGCCGATGGAGAGACTCTGTCAAAAACATGTGTATCCACAAACATTTAGGATATTTCACGTTTTTCGCTCTACTTCCGTTTATACCCTGCATTCATATTAGTGCATATAGTGCAAGAGTTTGAACGAGGTACCAGCAAGTCAAGAAGATAATTTTACTTACACATCCTATAGCAGACCTTCTTTTTAAACCTGTGTCGCCATCTTGCTCAGGGCAGTATGTTTTAGATTTAAACGTCCTATAGCAGACTTTTCTATTAAACCTTTGTCACCATCTTGCTAAGGGCAGAATTAAACCTTTGTCGCCATCTTGCTCAGGGCAGCATGTTTTAGATTTAAACGTCCTATAACAGACTTTCCTATTAAACCTTTGTCGCCATTTTGCTAAGGGCAGTATGTTTTGAAGTACATTCAGTATATCAACTATTAAGGGGAGCATTATTTTCTAAGTGCGCATTTAGATACAGCTGTTTCGTAATGGTAGTGTTGACCTCCGTTGTTGTTGTCCTTTGTTATCAAAGTGAACTAGTAGTATTATTAGCACCGCGGTGGAGGGCAATCAATGTTATACCTATAATTGCATCTTTGACGTGGTTTGCTTTCAGAAAATCTCAAGCAGAAATACAATACGCCCTTAAAAAGAGAGTTAATTTTGACACCTCTGCACATGCTCAGTAATCCTTCAGATTTATCACGTGATAGCTGTGGTGTAGAAGACGTTCATCGTAGAGCAAACACAATACGAGGACTACAATTTTATACACATGTTTTATATCGCAGTCAGGTTTGTTGCTTAGAAAGAGACGATGTATCATGAATCCAGTTATGGTTAGACAGTTTAGCAGACAAATTTGGTTTCATTCATGAGTAACTTATATGCGATAATAACTTTATTACAGACATATGTGAAGACATACTCCATATAGTTCGATCCAAAATTATATTTTCAAAATGAGAAATATGCTGATTATTGTTTACCTTTTAAGCCAATATTTAATACGAAATAGAATTCCAATTTGTTCCTATGATCTATGACTTCAGTCTGAGACACGAAAACGAGAAAGGTTTTTCTCGTATAGACAGATTTATTGTGTAGATTTGAGATGTGATTTCCTCAGTCTCCTAGATACCCAGGTCAACAACTATTCTGAGAACAGAAAATCGATTTGAATTCTTAAAATACCCTTAATGCGAATCCTTGCCAAGGAGATAGCGACAGTAATAAACACACAAACCCTGATTTGCTTCTGTAGCCATACCAATAACAACAACAACATTTGTATGTTCTAGTATTTAACAAAAATATATTACGGCAATACATGCACATTAAATTAAAATAGCAGAACCATATTTCCTTCACGTTTCGACATTTTATTTCGTCATCATCAGATGTGAATAGTGGCTAATTGACGTGTCATAAGAGAAGCCGATCCGCTGATAAAATGTGGTTCTCTTAATCCACTAACGCCTATAGAGGGCTCGGTGCTAATCTCTATTGGCGAGTGGGAAACAAAGCTATCTCGGCTGTAAAACCTCTGTAGGCTACTGGAGGGAATTAACGTCTCTTTAAAGGTCTATATACTGTAATCTAGAATCTGCATTTACAATACAACAAGGTGTAAAGCTTCAGTCTAAAAAGAAAAGAAACATTAAAACGAAATGCAAAGTCCGCGTGGAGATAGTCCACCAAGATATCCCATTCAATCGAAGATCTCTTGAAGTGTTTAAAGACAAACGAGAGAATGATAGAATCCCAATCTTAGGAAAGCTTGGATTATGTCTGCCAATCAACCGACACACTCTGTTATCTGTTCATCGTCAGTTTGGCATACTAATAATTGCCCACCAGAAACTGGTTTTCAAAGCTCAATTTGTAAATTAAGCCTACTATCAACGAGGTGTGTGCTATGCAGAAAAAACTCAAGATTAAAGACACAAAGCATTGCTCATACAGCTATTGCACTGTATCATATTGTATTTAACGACCACCCTATTAAAACACAAGGTCAAAGTTGACCGCATTAGAACTTGATTTACCAAGCTGCCTTAAGCAGCTATATTCTTCTCGGCGCAGTTTTTGTATAAAGTCTTGCGAAATCGAGGCACAGAGGAAAGACTACACTTATTGACGTTTTTACACAGACAATTTCAATTTTATTTCTTATTTATATAGCTTGATGGTCGTTTATGTCTAATGTCAATTAAACCAATGGATGCATGTTTGATTGCGGCTTCAAGTCTTCGTCAAAGTTGATATCATTAGGGAAAAACAACATCACTTTAACAACTGAACTAACAACAACAACCATATTAAAGTCAGGCACATGTTCCAGCATATGACACGAGCAATAAAAACAATGTTTGTTTAGAGTTAACACTACGACAGATCGGCTTCCTTACTTTTTACTGTGTGTGATCATACTGTTAATACCCTCCAGCTAGTCATTGTGACCACTCGGGGCTTATTTAACGTTCGTTATTACAACAAGCTGACCACAATGTTATCAAAGCAAAATATCGGTATGTCCTTATGTTAGACATAGCGTGAGTTCTGAATCCTGGGTTAGGGCTAATACTTAACCTCACCCTAAAAATAACCCTAATCCTTACTCTTAACCATATTCGTAACTTATCCTGCACGTAACCTTCAACCTAAACCTATCCACAATTCTCGCGAGAGTTTCTATAGCGGATGAGACTAAGACACCTCTGGTGCGCTATGCCAGGCAATCGCGCATTAATTTCCGCCAATAATTTGGGCGTTATAAGCCACAGACCAGCAAATAAAAGTGCAAAACAAAACGGCCGATGTATCTTAGAGTCGATGTTTCAACGTAGAAAATATAATCGATTCAATTTTAGAATGCCCTCAATCTTACACTGAAGCTGACGCCATGTCTTATATGGCGGAATTACCGAAACATCAAATCATTCTCTTACTCTTTCGTCTTTGACTCTAATATGCATTTTGCAACCATCAAGTACCATCTAACTTTTCAACGAGAACTGCAACCTTGGTGTAAATCACTTTTTACCGGAAAGTTACACAGTAACAAACAAAATGTTTTATGTGGGCTAACATAAAACGGAACGATTTTTTTATTTTTCATTAAATAAATATGTAAGTATATTTATAAAAAGAAAATTACCTTGATCTATAGTTGAATAAAAAAATCCTAGTGTATTTATACAGTTGTAAGTTGCCTGGCGACGACCGCACTATTTTCGAAATTTATTGAATATCACTACATTCAAAATGGTCTTGGTTTATGACCTAGTGGTCTATACCAAGGTCATGACGTTAAGAGTGGGAAGGTTTTAATCAAATGTTTAAAGTAATGATGGGGCAATATGCCTAACTGGGGGTTAACGATGTGGGTATAGTTATGCAACTGACGTTATTGCCAAGGAAATACTTTTTATTACTGAAAGAAAACAGAGTTAGATTGACTATGTGATACAATTACGATGTAGTGCATTTCTGTTTGTTGTTTATCTCTCACCAATAGTGCTCGGGTTGAATCGCCAGTAATTTTCTCTGTTAGATTTGGAATCATTGCATGCGGGAGAATAGTGTTGGGATTCTCTTCCCAGCGCACCTACTATAGGATTGGATAATTTAGCAGACAAATTATTCGTAGAATATACCCGTTGGTACTCAAATCTGATGTATAACATGAGAGACCATTTTGTAACCATCAAGTACCATCTAGATTTTAAACGCTGGCTGTACATATGGCATGGAAGAAAGACAGCGAAGGTTTTAATAAAATCATGAGAGACATGCCGATTATGTCTTCATCTTTCTAGCCCAGATTTCAAACCGAAATTAGATTTCCAATTTGTTCCAATGATCTATGACTTCCGGTAGAGACAATAAAACCAGAAAGGTTTCTCTCGTAGAGAGAGATTTATTCTGTCGATTTGAGATTTGATTTCCTGGACCTCCTTCATAAATCAGCCTTCAACTATTCTGAAAAACGGCTAGCGACTATTCTGAGAATAGAAAATCGATTTGAATTCTTAAAATACCCTCAATGCTAGGCTTTGTTGATGAGATGGCGTCAATAACAAACACATAAAGCTTGATATGTTCTCCAGGAATGAAAACAACAACATTTGCATCCATTAATGGAGACGTAAAAATGACTAATTGTAGTTTTAAAATTAACACATTTATTGATTTCAGTAGAATAATTAAAATCACAAGCGTTTTTGACAAAATTACTATATAATTTGTATTACAATTAAGACACGCCAATAAAATGACCCTAGGTACGACATAATCATAAGAAAGCCCTTACAATGAAAAATTTCTGAATCTGTACTATGAAGAAATATAGAGCGAAGGAACAAAATATCAATTATTTTTATGTAAGCTGATGTATACATGTATTTTCGTCTAAAGTTTTCAGTATTTAATTGCCTATCAGAAACTGCCCTTCAAAATAAATGCTGAAATTTTATTTACATAATGTGCTTGGCATACTGGACAGGATTCTCATGAAGTCACGAGGCAGATCTCTACTCTTAGTCAGCTCAAGTTACGGGAAAATCCAGATGGTTTAACATTGATAAATGTGCATTACATCATAGTCCGGGTGCACTTATACAGATGTCATTTGTCTGACGCACAATTTACTCCAATTTACGTTTATGGTTATACAAGATGGTCCTCGATTCCGAACAAGCGGCCTTACCGCAATTTCATGGAGGTAAGACGACGACAGTTTTAATCAAACCAGTGCCCATGGCAGAGTTGCTCGAAAGAGTATTAGTCGCTAACACCAGATTAAATCACTAATACCAGGTTAGAGATAGACCTATAACATGGCGTGACGTCATCTAATAGAGGATTAAATTTAATAGGGATTCGAGCAACCGGCCCCAGAACACTAACTGCTTCGTTAACTTATTCTTGGTCACATCTTTTAGATATTATCCTATTCGAAAGCAAAAGTCAAAATCTACGCCAAACAAGATTAGCTTGCCATTATTGTGTTTACTATAGTGTTCCCATCGAGTCTTTTTAACACATATTGTACAGTTAAAGCATACGGCAGACCTATTGACTCGCTAGCACAGTCCTCGTTGAGCTTCACAGTCTGTGTGTGGACTGTGTGAAGAGTTGAGTGGCGCCTTTCGGCAAAGTATTCAGTTGAAGAGACTTTAACTGATTACTTCTGAGGCGTGTTGATCTTTGGGATAAACAAACACAATTTGGTCGGCATTAGCGAAACCAACTCGGATTGAGATCTCGCTGATTTGTCTGACCAGCAACATCCCTCCACAAACCATTTGTAAGTTGGTTGAAATATTTGCTCAACGAGATCTGAGTGAGCAGAAAAAGACACCGTGGCTGAGTGATCGTGTTAATGACGAATGTCATTTGAATCTAGTATTTCAACATTCTGTCTTCGTGAAGAAGACTCACAATTTTCATCCATTTAAGGTCAGAACAATATAGTACACTTAATGTGCGTGTTGTTAAGCCCTTAAGCCATCGCTAGGTTTATTTGAGTGTGTGGACGGTGTTGAATAAGACGGTAAATAGGCCTCCGATAAACACCATGCCGATTTTGGGTGCATATTCATACATCTGTCAAGCCAAAGTGTATAGTGATGGTATCAAGCTCACTCTTTGCCACTCAGGGTGGCATGAGAGGTACAGATAATACATAAGTAACGATGGAATAATACAGTATAATAAACTATTGATACAATTTCATACCTTCGACTATAAACTTATACAACTTCAACAATTGTGATTTTCTGCTAGAGTTAAACAAAATTTGTATATTATATACACTTGGTCTTCGATATACATGTTTTTGGTAAATATTTCTTTCTTAGTGTACTCAAAGACAAACATATTAAAATAAAATGATACTCGTCACCAATGTTTTTACTGTTAAAAAGAGGACATAATCGATTCTATCTTTCTCTATTACACCACCTACCCGTTTCAACTGGGAGCTGCCGGATACTTCTACGAAATTTGCATAAAACACGCGAGATTTGGACAGCTGGTATTTTTATATTATTGAGTAACTGCCTGGGTAGGCTAATCAGGCCTACCTACTTGTAGATTGCGGCTGGCGACTATTGATTGTTGGGAACATAACATTATGGCTGGTTAATTCCCATTTTTGCAGAGCCAGACGATAAAATGCGGTATTGACACAAATTGAACAGGTGGTTCCACTATAGCTATGTCCATATAAAATGTCCGAGGTGACGATTAATAACTCGTATTCTGCGCGAAGAACAACAGTAAATATAAGTTATGGAATAAAACTACGGAAAATTAGTATGGTGTAACAAACAATAAATAAATAAATAAATAAATAAATAAATAAATAAATAAATAAATAAATAAAAAAATAAATAAATAAATAAATGAATGAATGAATGAATGAATGAATGAGTGAGTGAGTGAGTGAGTGAGTGAGTGAGTGAGTGAGTGAGTGAGTGAGTGAGTGAGTGAGTGAGTGAGTGAGTGAATGAATGAATGAGTAAATAAATGAACGAATGAATGAATGAATGAATGAATGAATGAATGAATGAATAATGAAATAAATAAATAAACGAATGAATGAATGAATTAATGCATATAAACCAACCAAACCCTGCCCTACCCGACCCGACACATAAATTGAAAGCAGTTATAATTGTTGAGTATTTAATTATCAGAAAGAAAGCACTAGTGTTCGTCCATGTTATGCGGCAGAACAATCAATAAAGATGACAGCGAGGTGATTGGTTTCTATTAAGACAGCTGCGAGGCCCGGTATGATGGATTCAGCAAGTGTGACCTCACTGACATGAGAAATGTTATATGACCACTGATGACACGTGTCTTTGGAAATATGCAATCAATAATATCCGTCATAAGCATGTCTTACAGTAGCACAGTGTTGCGTGGACTTGCGTCTAGTCCAAACTACGCGAAAAAAATTAAACATGTTTGATATTTTGCGTCCATCTCGCGTAGGCTACCCCTTTGTGTCCCTTGGCGTATAATAACGTAGGCTAGCGTAGGGTAGCGTACGCTCGATGTAGTCGGTACGCAACACTACGCAACTCTACGTATGGCCCAGTGTGAAATGTGCTTAAGAGGCCCCTTATCTGGCATGTTATAGAAGATAGTATTTTCGTTATTTTGGAATAACACTTTCTTAGTTAGAACATATTCCTGTTTAGAAAATTTTTAGGTTGAAACCCGTCCAGGAATCGAACCCACGACCCTCAGAGTTAGGCACCGAATCGCCAGCAGTAAATGCAGGCT
>JAVFBW010121208.1:0-11388 GCA_034783835.1 Mopalia ciliata
TTTGTGTCCGTCGTCATATAAGTGAAATACCCTTGAGTACGACGTTAAACACCAATCAAACAAACAAACAAACATATCAGATCACCATTTACATGTATTAAAGAGTTTAATGTGTATAAATACATAAATAATACATAATATTCTTATTGAAAACTCATCTGTCATATCAAAAAGGCATTCTTTGGGTATAATAAATATAGCTCTAGACTGTAGATTTAGTCTCGTTTTATTGTAATCATTATCAACTATCTAACCTGGGCTTAGCCAGAAATCAAAAGTATTGTGTCCAAAATGGTCATTTGCATCACTTCAGTTTCACCTCATTGTAGTCTCATTATGCTCTTAAATTGCCACTCGAGTGGTGATACATATATACTGTCACTATTTTGATAGTTTATTCAAAATTCAGTATATTTTTATATATACTGGATCAACAATAATAACCTTGTCTTGAAATATTGTCTATTCTGTTAGTCAAATTAACAGCTTACATATACAATTGACAGTTAAATGTATCTGAGTTCTTGTAATGTTCATAAAATAATATTGAATCATTACATATTTTTGTGCTTTAATTTCTCATTTATGAGGGCTTTATATTTTTGTATAAATATGAAGAAAAAGTTGCATAGTTCTTTGCAATTACATACATGTGCTCGGACGAAATTATGTGTGGATTACGGTAACTGTAAGCTTATAGCCCATAGAAGATGAATGGAATTTATGTGCAGTATTTAAATAGAAATAGGTATGTGTTAAGCTATGTACAGAAATCATTTGTAAGTGCCCTGTTATCAGTGTTTAATATAGAGCTTAGATGTGTAATTTGGTACATATTAATAAAAATGTGTTATGACACAGTTTCACAGTCATTAGTGTAAAGATATACATGTAGAAAGCGATGATGATGTTTCGCTGACTTTTTTAATATAAAGCAGGTAAAAAAATGTCAAGGTTTATATTGTTTATTTTTTAAATTAACCCGTAAACATAGAATTTCAGTGAGGCCTTTTGACTTTGTTTATTCCCTATTTGTAGCTATTTATCTTCTGTCAATATGCCAATGCTAAAGAAATCTTAATTTGTCTTATACAATTTTAATTGATTTGTTGATTTAACCAGTTTTATGTTTTAGACAAAAGCCAATAAACTAACAAATATGAGATTATGTGACAGATCATTAAAACTTTTGTATGTGTCTAAGACCCATCATTGTGTGCCCGTGGCCATGGCTCAGTGGTAGCGAGTGTGCTTCCTGAACTGAACATGCTTCAATTTACCGTTCACGGGATCGAGTCCGCCTTTCAACCATCAGGTATATGAGGGAGTCACATGTTGTGGCTTCGGCAAGCGCAAGGTTTTCTCTCGGTTTTCCAATGTAATAAGGCTGTGTACAGTGTGAAGTGGACAATCCATCGTCATATAAGTGAAATACCCTTGAGTACGACATTAAACACCATTAAAAACAAACCGGAATATGTTTTTCACATGTGGATCTATTTAGACGGAATATACTAGTAGAAAATGTAAACAAAATTTACGTTCGTAAAGTAATATGGCCATAATTTTTTAAAAGAGTCATAAGTATAGAAAAGTATATATTTTCTTCATTTGGAATACTTTCTATATCTTAAAAGGCTCAAATATCGCCGCTGTCAGCAGCTTGCCGGATGCAAAGAGTTAAGAGTATAATTACACTAGGGAAACATTTTAAATTCAACATTTCCATTTTTAATAGGTTATTGACAAGATGGAGAAATTAAGAGGCATTTTAACTGCTCCTCAAAACTTAAGGGTTCATATGAATGCTGATGTAAAACGTTTAGCTACAGACGTCTCACCTGTTAAACCATGGCAACAGTTCCCACAGATCACTGGATCAGGCGACAATCATAAGTAAGTGTGACATTTGAGGTCGTTATTGTTGTTATGCAAAACAATTTGCAATAAAACTTTAATATGCCTGCACCCTTAGGTTTACTGATTATTGAGTGAGCTTACCAATTTTACTTTGATGTACTGTTCACAGGATATTGTTGGCCTGATTATCATCAGGTATATGAGTGAGTCCCACGATGGGGCTCCGGCTATTGAGGGGTGGTTTTTATTAGGTTTCCTCTCGGTTTCCATCATAATTAGACAATAAAAGGTGTGAAGTGGACCATCCATCGTCATATGTTATGTAAAATACCCTTGAGCACAAAGTTAAACCCAAGCCTGTACTGTTGGGGAGAACGGACAGAACGAGGTCTCCCCATGGTTATGCAAACTTTATTTAGGAGGACCTATATAGGTTTCCCAAATTGTTTGCAGTCTTGGTCTAAATGCTAAATTTGCATTTTGCTACTGATTTTAACAAATTTTGTCATCCAATGATCAATGAAATTTGTGTTTTAAAGCAATTTTGGTTTATTTTTTCACCAAGGCACATTTATGTATTTAAAAAATCAGCAAACCAGGGTAAAATGCAAATGTTACATTATCTGACAATATTTTTGAGGACCAATTTTGAGGTGATGCCGGAAAAGATAACAGCAAAGGCATGTAAACCCCAATTGCAAAAAAATGAAACATACAGTAAACAGTAGATATAAATAATGAAAAAAAATACTTGGCTGGAAAGTCATTGTGAAATTAACATGCTAGAGAAGGTTGAGAGAGAGCTTCCTGTTGCTCTGGTACTCTCTGAGCTAAGGGGAAAGATGAAATAGATTTGCTTGGGATGTCTTTGTTTGTCCTGTATTTTACCTGTGTTTCTTTCGCTAGGAGCGTTGAGGGTGGTTTCTTCACCCATTAAGCTGGCACACTTCATGTGAGGAAAACAACCTTAAGTACGATGTTTAACCCCAATAAAACACAAAATTTACATGCTAATATGTTTGATTTTAGAGCTGCTATGAAGAGTACATTTACCTATCTCCGACCGTTATCTTCTGTGGAAAACAAACGTGTTATTATTGGTGTGGGATCTGTGGAGTCGGCTTACCTGATACAGGCCATTCCTTCTATATCTGATCCTCATCACAAAGATTTACCAGCAGTCATGGTGTTCATTCAATACCTCTCTCAGTGCGAGGGCCCAATGTGGAGGCAGATCAGGGGTCTTGGACTGTCTTATCATTACAGGTAAATTTAGATTATAGTGTTCATTCAATACCTATCTCAGTGCGAGGGCCCCATGTGGAGGCAGATCAGGGGCCTTGGACTGTCTTATCATTACAGGTAAATTTAGATTATAGTGTTCATTCAATACCTATCTCAGTGCGAGGGCCCAATGTGGAGGCAGATCAGGGGCCTTGGACTGTCTTATCATTACAGGTAAATTTAGATTATACTCACACTTAACCTTGTCTCCTAATTTTATTAAAGTAATATACAAATAAATCTTTAAAACCAGCAAACCAACCTGAGAATACTCCACAGGTGGGTTAAACAAGACATGACTGTCATAATAGAGTGGTGTTTTGTAAGCTAGCGTGTGTAAAGGTACCCAAGTGTGTTCATCAAGACAAAGAGTTAAATGGAAAGACAACTGTTTTAAGACCTAAACTTATTAATTTAATTGCATATTTTCACAGACAACTGTCTGTATTGCACTTGTAATCTAATTAGCATAGCCGTTTATTATTGGATTTAAAAAACAAAACTGACGCCATTGTTTTAACACATGGTAGTTATATTATCTAGTCGTGGCTGTTCCCTATTGCCTGCAGTGCACTGGAAAATGCTTTGGTTTAAAGCCAAAAGTGAGGGTTGCTTCCCCAAGTGAAACAACAACAACAAATAAGCGCTTGTAAATATCAACCTGGTACTAAAAAGCATATTTTTTTAAAACCGCATGAAAACATGCTTAACGTATGCGTTATTCAAGGAGCTATTTTGATATGTATACAACAGATTAACGTTACCCTTGGATGATTAAGCTTGTGTTTACGCCATGTTGTTACAGATGACTTCCAGTGCAATAAGCAAACAGACACACTGGCGACCAACCATGTTTTTCTAACAATGCCGTCAGTCCAGCCTGTTAAATTAACTTATTAATAGCTCTGGTAATTCAAATGCAACTGCAATACACATGTTTGTCTTTGAAAATATGCAGTAAAAATAATAAGTTCAGGTCGAAAAACAGTTGTCTTTCCTTTTAATCCAACTACTATCAGAGCAAAGCAAGACACATGGGGTGCAGTTATTCCTAATTTTTTACAAAGTTATCCCAATTAATCCAGTTGTCTTTGGATTGTATTAAACTGTCAATGCTTTCAAAAGAATATGTGAAATACCAGCCTCTAGAACAACAACATTTTCTGGCTGTAAAACCAGAGCAAGCCAACCAGGTCACAGCTTACACTAAACCAGGCACTTCGCTGGTCTAGTTTATTTTAAATATTTTTTTTTTTTTTTCTTTATTTACATGAAGCAAAACATGGTTGATACATGTACTTTAACAAACATGGACTATGATCAGTCTAAGTTAACAAATATTTTTCAGAGCGTATGATACCAGTAATCCATGTGTAGCTTCACTGTAACTTGCAGCTTGTGTAGTGCTAAGACTCATGTGTAATATACCATTGACAGCATGGGCCTTCTATAAGGTGCTGGCCTATAACACTCTGTAGTTTTTTGTTCCCCAATGAGCACCTTATAATGTGGTTACACTGTATTATTTCCTTATATTGTAAAATCTTTCGCAAGTTAAATATATGTTCAAACAAATATGGTTTGGTATATCCATTCTTGCTATTCAGTAGATGTATGTACAGTATAAGCCTGTGTGTTGTTCAATTTAATATATACCAGAGTAACAGTATAAACTCACCTGTCATTCAATACACCTGGGGCTGTGTTTAGGTATTAACTCACCTGCCATTCAATATACCTGTATTTAGGTATAAACTCCCCTGCATTCAATATACCTGTGTTTCAGTATTAACTCACCTGCATTCAATATACCTGTGTTTCAGTATAAACTCACCTGTCATTCAATATATATGTTTCAGTATAAACTCACCTATCATTCAATACACCTGTGTTTAGGTATAAGCTCACCTGCATTCAATATACCTGTGCTTCAGTATAAACTCATCTGCCATTCAATATACCTGTGTTTGTGTATAAACTCATCTGTCATTCAATATACCTGTGTTACAGTATAAACTCACCTATCATTCAATGCATACACTTTTGTTTTAGTATTTACTCAGCCACAGAGTCGGGGCTTCTGTATTTCATACTCAGTCGATCCACACATATTGTGAATGCTTACAAACAAGGCAAGGAGATTCTGGTAGGTTTATTAGCAATTAAATATAACATGTGACATTTAAACTGTGTGGTCTTCGTCATTGTGAGAATTGCACTGCTATCTTAAAGCACTGGAGGAAGATTACCTTTTCAACTTTATTTTCATATTTTATGCAACAAAGATGTTAAAATAATAATTATAGGTAAAAAATCAAGGGCCTTTCCCTCAAAGCACAGCATAAACACTAATCAATCAATCAATCTAACCAATCAAGTCAAGTTTTCATACAAAGCCATTTTAAAGTCTTTGTGTAACCAATCTAAGAGTTAGTGACTCAGTATGTGCACGTGCTAGAACAAAAATTGTTGTGGAGAGTTGTCTCCAAAGCAAATAATTGCCTCCATACCCTGGGAAAAAAGAGTCTACAAGAAGATAAATGTCTGTGAGTCTTTTGTTGGTCCTGTTTTCTCCTTTATTTGCAAAGGGATGTCTATTGTTGTCACATTGATTAGTCAGATAAGCATTAGTACAACATTAAACCAAAATAAATTGACAAATAAAAACATAAATCCTGTTACATTAAACCTCAAAGCGAGAAGCTGCTTTTTTGCAAATAATCTCAGATTTGTTAAGCGGTGAATCATTTTTTTTATGTTCTCCACAATGCAAACATTGGAAACAAATTTATTTCATTAAATGCTGAATGTCTGAATACAATCCCTATATCAAGGTTTGAGGAAAATATAAAATGTAATAAGTGTAGCTTACAAGATTGTTGTATTTGATACAAATCTAGTGATTGATTAATAAGTGTGGTGTACATGTATTTTACAAGATTGTTATATTTTCAGTTGGGTTATGTTGATGGGTCGTCTGCATTCTCTGAGGTTGAACTAGAGAGCGCTAGGAGTAGTCTTATCTTTGAGGTGATTGAAGAAGAGAGCACAGTATCGAGCGTGTCAGAACAGTCCATGGTCTCGTACTTCACTGGAGTCAGCCATACCTACAACAAGTAATTAGTCCATTCTCATTCTATCCCGCGGCCGTGGCTCAGTGGAAACAAGTGCGCTTCCTGAACTGAACATGCTTCGATTTACTGTTCCCGAGTCACATGTTGTGGCTCCGTCAATTGGGTGGTTTTTACGAGGTTTCCTCTCGGTTTTCCACCGTAATAAGGCTGTGGACAGTCCATCATCATATAAGTGAAATACCCTTGAGTACGACGTTAAACACCAATCAAACAAACAAACCAACAAATCAAACTAACGCCTTTTGGCCAAGGGCAATGCTGTCAGCACTGTGATGGTTGTGCTAGTGACAATTATTGTTGGACTACACTGCTGTCCTGCAAGTGAAACACCTGTAAGCATGGCATGACGAAACACAATCAATCAATGTTTACCAGTCAATGGTGTATCCCATCCTTGAGATCGCCAGGGTTCTTTTCAGATACATAACATGTCAATGGGAAAAACTAGCAAACCCATGATCCAGAAAACATGTTATTCAGTGGCGTTATGTCTCGATGGAGGCATTTTTCAATTCACAGATAGCATGATCCGTGGTCATGGCTTAGTAATAGTGTGTCTGCATACTAATCCTACTTCAATTTACTGCTAACAGGACCAAGTCTTCCTGTCGACCATGAGGTATATCATGGAGTTGCATGATGTGGCTCAGGCAATTTTGGGGGTGGTTTTTACAAGGTTTCCTTCCTGTTATCCACCGTATTTAACCAAGAAGGAGTGTGAAGAAGACAATCTGTCGTGATAAAAGTGAAATATGATTGAGTGTATGTTAAACCCCAATCAAACAAAAACAGATGGCATACTGAAGCTACAGTGTCTGGCATCCTTTGACTAATTAGCTGCTTTTATAATTTATACTTTGAGTGAAGATTTTTTCAAAGTGGAACCCTGATTAACCATGAAAGAAACTTTGGCAATGCTTCCCCCTTCCTGGCACATTTATGTATTAAACTTGTTTTTATTTTCTTTTCTAAAAGGGAGTTGATAGAAAAGATATCTAAAGTGACCATAGCCGACCTGAAAAGAGTGGGTCCAAAGTATCTGTCACCGTTGTTTGATGTGTCTCAGTTACGTGTTGCCATCTGCTGTAATCCATCCAAAACACAAGAGATTGCCACAGACTTTAAAGAGTAAGTTTAACTTTAAGTGTACCTTTGCGATAGAAAATAAGTTTATAAATGGTCTGTGGATTTTCAAGGTAAATAGGAAAACAGACAACACTCTAAACTTATGGCACAAGCGTGAAAGGAAAAAATAAAGGGACAATGTGAATGTTTGTTAAAATTTATACCTTTGATAAAACATTTGTCAAGAAGTCCTATGCTGGAATTAGCTGCCAAAGACAATTGATGAAGTGAGCTACAGAGACAGTCATTGTAGAATTTGTCCCCTGTTTTATTCTATTTTATGTGGAAGCATTATCATTGGAGCTTCTTGTTGCCCTAGTACTCTTTGAGCTCAGGGACAACAGGACATTGGTTGTGATATCTTTGCTGTGTTCTATGATTGTCCTTTTTTCATCCTGTTTTGTTTGCTGCCAGTGGAGTCTTTGGTAGTTTCCTTCACCAATGCGACTGGCACGCTGTCATGTAAGCCAAATAATGACATTGAACCACAGTCAAACAAAACAAACATAACAATAAACTTATTTAATCAATGACAGCTTGTTTTTTTTTATTTCCTTCTGGCCTTTTTTGATGGTAGTTTCATGTAGTTAGTCAGTTAGAACAATCATCTGTATAACTTTCATTTGAAACTCCCAGCAAAAAACTAGTTGAGTCTCGTGAAGCTTCCCTGGCCCTAGGGGCCTCACTTCATAAATTTATTTGAAAATAAGATCTAGTGGTCTAACCATTGTTTCTCTTCCTATAAAAAATAATGCTGCAGAAGCTCTGTATTGGACTGAATAACAAACAAATAGAATATTATGAAAGGATATCTGCTCACCTGTAATCAGAACTTTGGATCTGGTGCTCGCCAAAGGTAGAGGCAGCACAAAGCTAACCTGTGTTTTGAACCTTTTTATCGACCAGTCTTGCCATTGTTCCTTTATAATATGTCTGACAGTAATTACTCTTTGGAAGTACACTGCCATCATGTAAGTGAAATACGCTAGAGCACAGTGATAAACACTAACCTATCATTCAATCAATCTTGTTTTTTTGTTTCAGGCTGGGTCTTGAACTGACAGTACTGCCATCTCTGGAAGATAGTCGTTTGGTTAACATAGAGTGATCTTATCCCCTACAAGAATCATTGGCACCTTATATGTCTGCCTCGATTATATCCTCAATTGCTGACTGCTGATAGAAGCCTGTTCTGTTTTTTTCCCCAATTGCTGACTGCTGATAGAAGCCTGCTTTCCTAATATCCTCAATTGCTGACTAATGATAGAAAGTCTGCTCTGCTGATATCCACAGTTAGTGACTGCTGACAGAAGATCTGTTCTGGAATGTCCTCAATTGCTGACAGAAAATCTGTTCTGTTAAAATCCACAATTGCTGACTATTGACAGAGGGCTGTTCTGTTAAAATACACAATTGCTCACTATTGACAGAGGCCTGTTCTGTTCAAATCCACAATTGCTCACTATTGACAGAGGCCTGTTCTGTTAAAATCCGCAATTGCTGACTGTTGACAGAGGCCTGTTCTGTTAAAATCCACAATTGCTGACTATTGACAGAGGGCTTTTCTGTTATTATCCTCAATTGCTGACAGATGGGCGGTTGGAGAGAGCTTCACGTTGCCCTGGTGCTCCCAGAGCTAAAGGGGAACAGGAAGCCGATCTGTTTGTGTTTGTGGCGTCTGTATTGCATCCTGTATTTGTCCCGTCCTGTCTTTATTTGTTGCCAGTGGGGTCTAGGGTGGTTTCCTTCACCCATTGGGCTGGCACGCCGTCATATAAGTTAAATACCCTTGAGTGCGATGTTAAACCCCAATCAAACAAACAAATAATCAATTGCGGACAGAAATTCAGATGTATTGCCTCGTCCACAGATATTCTCCATGGCTACTTTTCCAATTATTATGCTGTTACTGTTATTTGCCCATACAGCTAATTTTTTTTTTGTTTTTTTCAGAGAAAAACTAAACAAAATTTGTAAATATGTGTGCTTTATTCCTGAGACCTTTAAACCTGAAGTGTATTTTACAGTACAATGTATACAGGAGAAATTTATGTATGAAGAATCTACTGAAGATACTTTAAGCTGAGACCTTTATTGTGAGAGTAAATAATAATTACCAAGAATACTACATCCAGCATTATAGTTTTCTCTTTGTTATTTCTATGCTACCATGCCTACGGCTTCTCAAAAAAACTAGAAATGCCTTGTGTAAAGAATAAAAATGTATGACTTTAACTTACAACTCTGTGCCTTGTCTAGTTATAGACAGTTGCTGAATCGTAGACTATTTCTATCACTAACCTGATAATTGTGATCTTGAAAATTGAGACTCTTAATGATTTACATCATGTGACACAAGCTATTCTTGGATCACCTAAAATTTATCTAGCTTAATCTATATTTTTAATGCAGTGGCATGTCACAGGGAACAATAGGTCTTGTCACAGGGCAATGGGTCTTGTCACAAGACAATGGGTCTTTTTACAGCGCAATGAGTCTTGTCACAGGGCAATGGGTCTTGTAACAGGGCAATGGGTCTTGTCACAGGGCAATGAGTCTTGTCACAGGACAATGGGTCTTGCACAGGCAATGAGTCTTGTGACAGGGCAATCGGTCTTGTCACAGGGTAATGGGTCTTGTCATAGGACAATGGGTCTTTTTACAGGACAATGAGTCTTGCCACAGGGCAGTGGGTCTTGTCGCAGACAATGGGTCTTGTCACAGGACAATGGGTCTTGTCACTGGCAATGGGTCTTGTCACAGGCAATGGGTCTTGTCACAGGGCAATGGGTCTTGTTGCAAACTTAACCTTCTCTCAAATGAAATGCAATTTTAAAGTATTAATCAATGTGCATAACTTACGTTAATCCAAGGTTTGAAGATATCAAATAAACAAATAATTAATGCATTGTATCTGTATTTGTGTTCTTTCTTATTTTCATAAACCAATTAAGACTATGGTCAGTGAAATTTAATTATTTTTCTATTATTGCATAAATACAATGTTCCCCAAATCACCTCAAATTCGTCCATAAAATTACTATTTTGGAAGCTATTTTATAGACTTGGAAATTTTTCAGTGAGAAGCATCAACATTTGTCAGAAAACATAAATTTGTTTGTTTACATGCTGTAATTTTGTCACAACAAGCCAAAAAATTAGGATTTGCCATGGATGAAATTTGAGGTGATGTTTACATAAAAAGGGCATTACTTCTCGTGTTCATTCGTGCCTCTTAATTTTTTAGATGAACTACATCTAGTGAACAAAGAAATCTTGACCATCAGTTAAAATTAAAATCGAAATCCTCCATTTGCACTTTCAACAACAAACAGAAGATCTCTACCACTATTGATCAATCAAACCTCTTTAAGATACTGCCATCTTTTCACACGGAGTTCTAGTCAGCTAAATGAAAGTATAGAAGGCAGCAAGAGCGTAAGTCACATTGCATCATGTGCCGGGGTGGCTACGCCCAAATTGGCAATTTTAACTGATTATTGGGAAATATAGGCCTACATTTGTCCTGCTCAAGAGATTTTTGTAATAATTCCACATCAAATTTCCACATGTTAAATGGTGTCCTTTCAACAGATAAGCGGTGATTACAACCCAGACCTCTGCTTTAAATATTTTTTCTGATTTGTACAAACTGCAATGTAGATGTGTGAATTTATTGAGTTTGTCCAATTGAAATGTACATTATGTTGTAGAATGATTTATGATTTTATCGGTGCATTTGCTTATAGTGACAACTATGTGCTTTGATTGATTGATCAGTGTATAACAGCTGGCTTGCAGAGATTTCACTTATATGACAGTGGTGTACTTCTAAAGAGGTAACCAATAACACGACCATATTGTGAAGTATTATGTACAAATGCTAGGTTGGAAAATTACTGTTCCTCCATTATAAGCGGGCGGTTGGAGGGAGCTTCATGTTGCCCTGGTGCTCAGCCTCAGCCTGAAGTATCCCAACTATTAT
>JAVFBW010121219.1:0-14853 GCA_034783835.1 Mopalia ciliata
CGGCAACTTTCTGAAGCTGTAGGACAAATGTCCAGCTGTTAATTTCAAACATTTCTACCCCTGTAAAACCACCCCATTGCCTTTTGGGACTTTTGATCTGTTCACTCTGTGCTAAAATCCGTCTTAAATTTGAGCAACAGTCTACATAATTAGATTAAATAAGACCTATTGAATTATTTTAAACCTCATTTAACTTTAACCCAGGCCAAAAATTTAAACACTTTTGTTCCAGTTTAAAAAAATACAAATGGCAACAGGTCTGATTGTATTGACAAGCTTTGAAAATATCAAAATTTAAAGTTTAACAGTTAAAATAGTATACCAGATGTAAAAAGTAACTGGACAACAACTTTTATTATCCATAATGTGTTTTGCCTCCTGAAACTATATCAAAAGAATCCTTTAGTCCAAAGTCATCACCATAGAGAGCAGATAGCCTTGTTTTGAATTCACAGATTTTGTAAAACTCATCTTTTGGGAAAACTTGTTAGTTTCAAAATGGACAAGTTATGAGTTTTGAAATTACAAGTACATACACCGTCCACAAGTGACAATGAAGGAGCCAATGTTGTGACAGTTGTCCCGCCTCTATGACCTGTTTAGGAATATGTAGTCACTTATTATTCAGATAAAATTTGGACATCAAAATCAAAATCAAACTGAATGTGCCCCATATTAAGCTCTGTCCCCCAATTTAAGTCCAATAATGTACCAGTGTTATCCATATAATGGAAAACCACCCTGAAAATAGCCAACATGTGCAAAGCGAGACATTCTTCCTTTTGTAAGGCAAGTGCATTTGAATGTGTTGTCAGAGCTTATTTTTAGTTTGAATGAAATTACCTATCCATTTGAGCATGTGAATAGACACTATCAGGCACTAGGGGTGTGCAAAAATGACAATTTTAAATTTGAAGTTGTGTTGCTTTATTACAACCCAAAATATTACACTTGTAAACCTTGCAGTAAGTAAAATACATGTAGTTCTGGGCTAAATTCGTTTAAAGCCATACTTATATGTAGCACATTCATAAGAGGACTCTTTCAAGCACATTTCAATACAGTCTGATCACTTAAGTTGTTCGAAATGGATAAAATACATGATCAACCAATCTGCAATATAGAAAAAGCAGATTGCAGAAAGCAAACAAATTACAGGTTGAACTTGATGAAAGTGGACCTTAAGAAGATTTTTAATATTATGATAAACATTTCCAGAAAATTTGAACACAATCCTAATACTATTTCAACTGTGAGATCACAGGAAACGAAAAAACACAGGATTGAAGTATGGAAGTAAGTTACGGGTTCAATGTTATTAAAACACTGAGTATCCTGTTCACATGATGAACATTCACAATAAATTTGAATTGAATCTGATGACTTTTTTTTAGTAAGTGCACTCAATAGAAATAGAGAAGCTATGAAACAAACATGGACCAATCAGAATGTAGTAAGCAAAACCATAACAGACTACAGTAAAAAAAAAAGTGTAACTTTGATATTGCATTTTTATGACAAAATATTTCCAGAAAATTTTCAAACAATCTGTTCACTATTTTAATTTTGAGATTATGGAATAGAAAAACAAATGATCTTCAAATTACATTGCAGTAGCCAACTTAGAAAAAGAAATATAATGTGATGAAAAATTTAACTTTATTGGTGTATTCATATGTTCAACATTCACACCAAATTTGAATTGAATTTGATAGCTTTTTTACTAGTAAAAACATGGAAGAGGAATACAGGCAAATGGACAAGCTGATTACTGTAGGGTACGAGCACCTAATGAAATGGTCATTAACATCCAAATAACAACAACAAAACCTGCAATAATTTTCGACTTAAGTATTCTCAAAGGTAAAGTAACTGCCTGTATGTATATCAATCTTTACAGCTGTACTTTTGGCTTACCTGTATTACCAGGGTTGTGAACAAAGTTCTCTTGATATTGCACATTGTCTCTCATGGTATCAGGTGTGTTGTATGTGAGGGTTGAGGTTCTCACTACTGGGAAATAGTCTACATTTTCTCTATACTCTGGATACTCCACTGTTCTATAATTTTCCTGCAATATACAAAAAGTATTTTGAATTTGGAATATCCTCCCAGGCCCAGCAGATTACCTTTTAAACTCTCAATCAACATTTTATGATTAAAAACTGTAATTTTAACATTCATATATTAACTGTATACTGTTATTTGAAAAAAGAAAAGAACTATAGGAGGAAACACAATTAAAATTGTGAAAAACATATCCATAGGACATAATCCTGAGTAAAATGCTAGGCAGAATAGTAAAAGGTAGTTACTCTGTTAAACAAAAGGTTTCACATTGAGAAATCTACATATTCTTCATGACCGTTATATTAGGCTGATGATATATTGGTTGATTAATTGGGGTTTGAAGCCAGGTAGGCTGATCTTTGCAGGACCACAAAGTAGCATGATTGGGTAACCTGCTTTGTCTATTGAATATGAATAGATGATGATTCTTTAAGTGGCATTTAGAAGTCGGGAGTACATAAAACATGGAAAGACTTGAGTATGGATAACAACTTCTTAATTTATTAGATACTACGTTTCTATCACATTTCAGAGATCGGTACTTGATAACAATCTCTGCAATGAGATAGAAACATAGTATCCAATAAATTAAGAAGTTGTTATCCATACTTAAGTCTTTCTAGTTTTATGAAAAGATGTGTTGAAACAGAATCAAGTTGCCTGAGCAGCAGTATATAGTGCCTAAGACATCTGTTTCTAAACACTGTAATGTTATTGACCATATGCATCAGTAATAGTAGCCAATTACTAAAATGAACAGCTTTGTCTAAGAAATTTTTGGGGTTTCCATTTACTCTAAAGTTATAGTCCCTGACCTCACAGCCCAACTCTTGTTAGTACTATTAAATGGGAATACATATTTAAAATAACAACTGGAAACTATTGACATCTATTTGAAATTGATGGGCCTTTCCATTGAATGCCACAACTGAATTAGTATTGCAATTAGGTCCTACTTATTGAACAGAATAAGAATAATGCGGTGGACTATTGCAACAGTCAAATAAGAGGCATTAATAAAGTATAGAAAGTTGTAACTGTTGCCGCTGATCAGTCTGAACAGCAGCGAAAGAATTTTATCTGCATTACTCATGTTAAGGCATTGACTTACCGGAGGCCCTTCTAGCCTTAAGTCCACATCTCCATGAGGATTATCACTATTTCCAGGTCCATAGACAACTTGTCTACTCTCATAACCAGTAGCAATTGCTCTATTACTGTCCTCGAAGTGGTCAACAGTAGGATCTACAGCCAGAACCTGCCGAGTGTCCCCCATTCGTGGTTCAAACATTCGTGATGTAGATGGTTCCAGGACGGTATCATCAGAGGTGAAGTAGGTAATTTCAATGTTAGAGTCTTCTGCTTTGTCACAGTTGTTCCACAAAATCACTTTCTGTTGATTGCATTCCTCTGATGAATGGGCTTCTAAATTGGTTTCATTTGGAGTATAGACTTTGACAGGCTCTAGTTCAAAAGTCTGGTCACTCAATTGTGCTCCAGTCACTTCACAATTCGCTGTCTTTTCAGCTTCTAATCTGGCCTGAAATGAAAGAAGGCAAACCTTTTCAGGAACTTAAATTAAATACCATTACAAACACAAATTCATCGCTAGCAAGTTTTAAAAACAAAAGAAAAATTAACCCACATTTAAGACCAAAATTTATTATCTACCAATCAACTCTAAGCCAGAACATATGCATTTGGACAATGTCATAGAAGCCCATTTACTAAAAGTAAGAATGCCCTGCTATTCAATAGTTTGTACGGCTTGGGTTCCAAAATATTCCTATTCAACTGTATCTTGTTAGAACTGCAATCCTAAGATGCAAAACAAAGATATCATAAACAGATTGGTTTCCGATTGTCACTAACTCCATGAGCACTAGGGCAATAGGAAGCTCCTTCTCAACTGCCGCCTGATTAGGGCATTTTACATTTCCGGTTAATGAACTTCTGATGTCACTCATGTTACAACCATGCACTGTGAATGTTAGGATAAAACAAACTTGCAAATAACTACATGAAGTTAAATTCTGATAGCTGTGCAGACTGCACATTTTAATGATTTATCGCACAACCATTTGTCTTAGTACCATAATTAAAATGTTAAACAGAAGTCTTCACAGAAGGGGCCAGTAGTAAAACATTTGTATGCCCCTGGTCACAAAAAATATAAATGCATACAATATTAACTGAACGTTTTCAAAAATATTTAGGGCCCACAACATAACACATGTACATACCATTCCCTCTTGTACGACCTCAACTGCTATGGAGATCCGTTCAATGTAAGTCTTTATCAAAGTTGCGATTTCATCTGTCTGATAGATCACAATCTCTGGGAAACCTCTTCTTTCATGCCACTCTAAACATAGTTTATATTTTTCTAAATTCTGAAGAAGTTCTTGGTACTTTTTATGACATAGCTTTGTTGTATATCGGGTTAGCAAATTCCATCTTAGATTAAGCATTCTTACTTTGGCTTTCTCTTGATCTGGATTTGGTGCTATAGCCAAACACTTGTTGATTCTCATGATGTTTTGCTTACACCGAACCAACTGTTTTGCTACTTTCTCACGCAGGTTTCTGGTAAAATATAGACAACGTCCACCGTAAAGTACCCCAGAATTAATTTCTGCTGGGAGAAGCAAGTGCTTTGGTATTTTTTCAAATCTCCCTGTTTCTCTCCATTTACAATCATCGGGACCTCCTCCAAGGCTTTCATGCAGATTTTTGAAAGTCAATAGTATATTATCAGGCACAGATTCCTTACTTGTAGTCTCCATATTTGTAGCCGGTTGCAATTCTTCAACACAAGTATCATTAGTGTCAATCTGATTTATGTTTGAGGGGTCTAACAAAATGAACTCTTCAGATTGCAGTCTGGATTGACCACCTTGCAGATAAACTACACATTCAGAGCAACTTTTAAAGTCTTCACACTTGGCCATCTTTGGTACATATCCACGATTATATTCTGCTTCAGCCTCAACCAATGCTTCCACAAGTAAAGTTTCAGAGTTGCTTATCATAGAAATCACAAGGCGAATTTGTAGCTCACGTTTCTTAAAATATAAAAACTTTGTCATATGAAGTACCTTGGCGATATTTTCTGCAGCTGGAGTTAACAATGAAATATGTTTCTTAATGTCCAATGGAAGAGAATTCACAGACCTTAGAAGATTCAACACCTTATCCAGATTAAATCGAACAGACTTAAAAGCTTTGGCATTCCACAAAACGACCTTCATGTGTTTAACATATTCAGCAAAAAATAAATTGGCTCGATTCATCAATTGTTTAATGTCTTTGAGACAAGCTATCATATATTCTACTCCCAAAATGTCTGAATTTCTTCCACATGATTTACAGCGCTTCCCTGGATGTGCTGTTTGTGTGTCAATTCTGTTTTCTTCAGATGTGTTAGATAGAACTTGACAAACTTCATTCTCCACTTTCGGGTTTTTACATGAAACTATTTCAGGAGAACTTGAATTGGCGCTTTCAAACAAGTCTTTAGGTGGCTTTAATGTTGTAAATAATTCCTGTAGAAAATATACATATTCTTTTAATTTATTACTCATCACACTATTGAATGATGCAACCAATTGGTAACTTGGAACAGATACTTCCAAACACAATACATATAAAATCCTTTTATAAAGAGTAGATTGCGAGTCAATGCCTAGGGCAAGCCATTGGCTCAAAGTTTTTCCTTTAGATTCAGGCCAGTGTAGGCCAGGCAGAGATAACTTAGAAAGTGAGCTGCTGAGGATAGAATTGACCAAAGTAGACATATCTTCTGCACTCTTTCTGGCTCTTTTTCGGTTCTTTTTAGAAAGTTCTGAGAATTTGACACTCGACACTATTCCAAGACTTTTGCACAGCCTAAATAAAAGAAGATCAAAAGCTCTACAGTCTTTCTCGACAAACACAGAGAGCCACTTATTTATTGGTTCTGACTGAGCAAGTTGTTCATGTTCAAGCTGAGTCTTTCGTTTAGTTTTCTGTATTTTTGCCAAAGTAGCTTGACATTCCATTTCAAATAAACCTGAAACACTCTTACTGCTTTGTTCAGGGTGTAAAATTTTGCCACTTGCTTCTTTTATTTGAACTGAGGGTAAAACACCGGAGATATCAACTCTTGTCCCCTTTAACCTTTCTTGTTTTTCAAGATGAATGTTAGAAACAATTTGACCCCAAGCAGCTCCTACTTTCTTTCGTTCGTGTTCTCCACATTGTTCAACACTTGATGCCTGACATAGGACTCGGTCAGACCACTGTTTTCTTGGGATATGTGAATCCTCTAGGTCTATTTTACTCAAACCTGACGATTCTTTCCTTGATGTGTTTGGAGAGGCAAGAACCACACCAAGTGCTTCCTCAAAAAGAGGTTCATTAGTTGCAGCTTGTTGATGAATTGGGGAATTCAGTAACAATGGCAACATATTAACATCTGAGGATTGTTTGTCATCAAGGGATACATGTGAAGAAACACTTTCAGAGTCACTGTTTAACCCATTTAGTTCTGTCAAAATTCTTGCTCTGTCAGAGGCAAGGTCATCAAGCGTTTTGGCCTCAACTTTGCCTTTCATGTACACAGATGAAAGTTCTTGAACCCGTTGATGTTTCACCGGTTTTGTTCCACCAGATACAGCAGCAGTTGAAGGACTTCTACAGCACAGTTGCTCAAATATTCTTTCTTTTTCTGACAATATATCATCAGTTGTAGGTTTGCTGGAGCCTGTATCACTTCCTAAAGATAAAGGCAGAGAAGACACCAACTTGTCACATCCAGGTACCCTAACTTGTCTAGAATCTGATTGTATTTTATTTTGTTCAAGCTGTGTCTGATTACCTTTTGGGTTGACTCTTTTGGAATCATGACTTTCAATATTTTCTGTTTTATTCAGAGCTGATGACTGTCGTCTATTTTTTTTAATCTCCCTTCTGTCTTGTAAGTTTTGTGTATTACTCTCTAATTCAGATTTACTCTCCTTAGATGCTTGCTTATTGTAATTTTGTGATTCTCTTCTTTGGTCAATATTGTGACCACCAAGATTGGGCTCTGATCTTCTTTCTATAAAACTGTGTCTCCTATCTTTTCGGATCTCTCTGCTTTGACCAGTAGCTTTTGTTATAAATTCAGTCTCCTGTTCACTTTTGTTACATTCTTGCCTGTCATTTTTTTGCATCTTTCTGCTTAGATCAAATTCTTCCTTTCTTGACTTAGATTCAGATTTTTTTGGCTTGGAATCCAGGTTATTGTCTTTTTGGTGCTTAGGAGATATTTCCAGTCTTCTAGTTCTATCACGCTTTGGACTACCTAAAGGTGCCCTGGACTTACTACATGATCTTGAAGAGGACTGGTTTGTTTTTCTTCCCTTTACTGACAGTGAACGCTTTCTTTTTGTCCTGTCAGATAAAGTCTTTGACCGTGATCTGTCATACCTAGTTGAGCGTGTTGGGCTTGAGGATGAAGATCTATTTCCGCGAGACCGGTCTCTCCAGTTATGACGCCAACTTGATGAATACCTGTGATATATAGGCCTCTTATCTGAAGGTGTTCTGGAATGCCTTCTTTGGTGTCCTGGGCTGTAGGAGGAAGATCTTCCACGACTTTTTCGGTAAGAGCTGCTTTTGGAGCGCCCCCTAAACCTTTTTGAAGATGATCGTGACCTATATGTTGAACTACTTGCCAACGAAGATATAGACATAGAATCATCTGCTCTTTTTCTCTTCGGAGAAGGACTCAAGCTGAAAGATAGTGATCTAGAGGATCTTGAACAAACTGATTTATCACTCAATCTTTCTCTAGATCTCCTCCGTAGAGATCTTCCTCTTGATCGTGATCTGCTTTTTAAACCAACAGACCGCCTACTTCTTGACCTCGAACGTCTTATGGAGCTGTGTGCCCTCGTTCTCAATTTCCGGGATGCAGTAGATGATCGTTCCCTTGATCTTGAACGTTTCCAAAAGCCAGTTGAATGTCTACTTCTTGATCGTGATCTAAATCTTGATCTTCTAAAAGTGCTTTCATCTCTTAATCGTGATTTAGATCTAGACCTTGATCTTTTACCAGATTTCCAATGGGATCTTTCTCTTGAACACTGTCTCGACCTGCCTCGAGAACTTGATCTTTCTTTAGAGTCCAGAAAATATCTACCCCTTGATCTCCTTTCAGATTTATGCACAGACCTTTCTCTTGATCTTCTGCTTATTTTTGGTGAGAATTTATCTTTTGAGTGGGATCTCTCCCTTGACTTGGATCGCTTTTTTAAGTCATTAAAGCTTTCCTTTGATTTATAAAGGTCATGTTCCATTGACTTTTGTAGATCACAATATCTTAAATCAACCACTTCCTCTTTAATTTTTTCAGATTTAGTCATTTGCTTAAGACTTTCTTTCGGTTTTAGCATGTCTTCAAACCATTTCAGAATATCATTTTGTCCTGATAATGTCTTTGTAATTGATTTTACATCTGACTGTTGTTGGACTAAGGCGCTAGCACCTTGAAGTTGAACTTCTCCAATGTGCTCAATTTTTGATGCAGATAGATGTTGAGGTTCAATTTTCTCATTGTGTACTTTAGCGATGTGCAATGGCTGTTCCAAATCTTTGTCTAATGTTTGAGCTTTGGAGAGTAAATTTTGTTTAATTTTTTCACTATTTTTACTCTTGTGAGTCTTCTCTGAATCAAGCTTCTTCTTTTTTCGCTTTGATTTCTTTGATTTTTTCTTGTGGATAACATGCTTAAGAGGTACTTCAATAAGGTTACCTTGATAACCTACAGAAGAATGGATCTCATTTTGAACTACTTTTGACCCTGTTTTGAAATTAAGCTCATTTGATGCTTTCTGAATATTTTGAAGATTAGATGTCACTTGTATGTTGCTTTTATCTGTTGGAGATCTTAAATATGCAATTTTTAAGCTTTCTTGCCGAGAGCATATTTTGGGAGTCACACTTGATTTGGTTGCAACAAATTCATCTGCTGAATTTCCAAGTCCTGAAGTGTTTAGTGAATGTATCTTTTCTTCTGGTTTAGAATGGTTAACCTCAGAAAAAGTGGATATGTTTGATAATCTGAATGCAGTTTCTTCAAGGTTTTCCATAACCGATGAATGTATATCTTCTCCAGATAACAATGTAGCTGGTTTTGTGTCATCATTATCAACAGAGATCCAGTTGGTTTCAGAATGATTCTGAGCTGGTAGCTGAATATTGAAAGAAGTCTGCACATTTTCCCGATAATCTGTAGTGTCACACTTTTCCTGTTTCTTTGGAAGATTGCATAACTGAGCCATTTGACCAAGCCACTTAGCTGCAGTCTGTTCGGCGGATTCTACTGTTTTTTCATCATTAGTGTGCGATGTATATGCTGAGTACAGGGCATCACTTTGTTGTCTTAGAGTTGGTATGAAAAATTGTGAGTTTAAGTCAGAATTTGGTTTATTCACATCTCTAGAAATATGTCCTTCAGTTTGAATCTCTGTTTCGGTATTCACTAACTCTGTTTTCATAAGAGTTTCCACCTTTGTTTCATCGACACTCCTAATTGGTGTGTCACAAACTGTTTCAGCTCTTACATTGCCATAGTTTTTATTTTGATGTTCTGACCATTGAGCAGGATGATTATACATGGGTTTTTCCTCAACAGTTTCCGCTACCAACATACGTGTAACTTCGACAGAGCTATCTTCTTGATTTGCTGAACTCAAAATAGTTGCGATAGTTCGAGAAATTTCACCAATTGAGATATTAGAGGTCCCTTTCATATAAGGAAGAATGTTAACAGCTACCTGATGTATTGCTTGTAAAGTAACATCATCAGCAGTGTTCGTCGAATTATCTGGCCCTTGATGATCTTCAGTATTTTTAATAACTGATGCTGTTGGAAATGTCTGGTTTACATTATTGTCATATCCAATCTGTGGACATTTATTATATAGATTTTCAATTTGGTTTTGGTTTACATTATTGTCATGTTCAATCTGTGGACACTTATTATATATATTTTCACTTTGATTCAAGTCTATATCAACCACAGCAGCAAGGTCTTTCTTATCCAACACTGTTGGGAGAGGATATGAATTTTCTGTGGAAAACAGATTGGAAGCACACAATTGGTAGTCATCAGTTGGGCTTTCTGGTAAATAAAGAGTCAAAGGACACATTTCTGTCTCTTCATAGTCATTTGCTGCAGAAGTACTTTGGTTCACTGGTTGTTTATATATGTTAAGGTCCAATGGCAAAGCTCTTTCCGGTGCTTGTGAATTTATGTAAACAGGATTCGATCTTTCCAATTTGATTTCTGGGCATTTATATAAATTGCTACCTTCCTTCATATCTCTGTCTATAACTGCATCAATGTCCACTGCTTCTTCTGGCGGAGATGGATCAGGGCTTTCTGGCGACAATGTAGTGGAAGAAGAAACTTCTGTCAGTGTTTCCCCTTTCAGTCCCACTGAGGATATCATAACATTTTCATCAAATGATGTTTTGGTTTCTGATGTTGGTGAACTAAGCTTTGATGGTTCTGCTTGTGCATCCTCCTTGAATTCTAGGCTAGAACCTCCATAATCAATGTCAATCACTAGAGTATCATCATCTGATGATACGTCATCCTGGAGAACTTGGGAGTTGTCCTTCTGTACTTTAGGGCTTTCCTTTTCGGGGTCGTCAACCTGTTCAACTGGGTTATTGTAGTCCTGTTGAAACTTGGGGGTGTCCATCTGGTGAAAAAAAATAATTATCTGCATTACAAAAACACAAACAGAAATATAAAAAAGAAGCTTCAAATAATAAAAGCACAATATCAACAATAAAATAATATGAAGATAAATACACTACTGCGCTTGTGTCATTTATACATATACTGTTAAGTGTTAACTGTACTTAAGGTAATTTCACTTATATGGGTGGAGGAAACCCCCACTGGCATCTAGAAAAGATATCCCAGGACGATAGTGTTAGCCAGAGTGTTGTCTCAGTGTCTTTGAGACAACCAGTTTAAGTCAAATTTAACTTTGGAAAGATAGGGATACTGTCAAATGAGACACCCTGATGTTGTAAAAATGGGGATTTGAGACACCATCGTCTTGATTTCTGGCTAATACTATGCCCAAGACATTCACAAGATGTATAACAATGATACTACAAACAGACTTAAGAGCCCGGAAATCTGGGATGAAAAATGGCTGCTATTTTGACCTATATTTAGGTTGCATCACCACTTCTATTTGTAAAAAAAGACTTGGACCCTAATTTATTCTAGTTATGGTGGAAAACATTGACCGATATATTTGGTTTGAATTAAGATGAAAATGCAGATGCATACTTCTTTGCTTTATACATAAAATGTATTGAGTGCAATTGACTGGTTTGCTATCTATGATCAAACTACAGCTTGAATCTAAATATAAAATAAAATGTTACTTTTAGAAAATTTTGTTTGATGGTTTGCAGTATATGGATGTGCTAAAATATAACACATGTAAACATGTTAGAAAGTTAAATTGAAAGTCAAAACTTTTGCTTTATACAGGGTAACTATCAGTGTTACATGGATTTCAAAAGAGGCCATGTGCTAAAAATTGAAGAACCACTTAGGGACCATGTCCAACCTTCGTTTCTGCTCCAATCATCTTGTGTACACTTTCAAGACGAAGGCAAAGCCGATTGGAGTACATTTCACTGACAGATAAAGCAAGCTAGTCTTAGCAGGGCCCATGCCCAAGTCCAGACAGGTTGATCAGAAAGTAGTCCCCCTGCATCGATATCATAACTGCGCACAGTGTAGACTGTCTTAAACTCATTAGGGGCATCGCTCACACATGTTTAACATTATTTTTCATAGAATCTACTTGTGACTAATAGATTGAGGATTCAAGTTGTAATCATGGGTATTTCACCTATACAACGACATGAAAGCCCAATGGGTGAAGGAAACCGCCCTTGACACCACTGGCAAACAAAGACAGGAAAGGCCAAATATAGGACGACAACAACAAGAGGCAATACAGACACCACAAACAGATTGGCTTCCTGTTCCCCTATAGCTCTGAGAACACCAGGGCAACGTGACGTAGTAGAAGGAAAAGTGTAATAAATTTGTCGTCACACATTCTTGTATTTATTAATCATTTATAAATTGTTAGTTGTTGATCCCATTTAGAGCCTCTTCATTTTGGTTTTCATAAACTCATACTTATCTATTAATTTCACTTAATTTGGCCAAAACACTATATTATAATTTTTCTATGGATGAAAAGAGTATACAACATGGTTTGGTGCTTATAAATTATGAGCTTAAAAATAATTAGCAATGCTTTTTTGTAAATCAGAACATCCTTTTCAATGAGTATATATCAACAACAAATTTTCGGTTAGACGTTGTATGGTTTTATGTTCCCAATGCTTTTGACTCATTAAAACCCATGGGCCATGGATCTGAAGCCAATCAATCAATCAACCAACCAACCAAAATAATTAAACAAAACGCAAAACAACCTTTGATTTATTCCAGAATATAAAATTCTGATTAAATTTGATCATTGACTCAAGATGACAAGTGTAGGGTTTCATTGTCTTTTGTGGCAAGCAATGACGTAAGAACAAGACAAAAGTTGGATACGGTACCCTAACATTAAGCACACCAGCACAAATAAATGACTTATAAACAGTTAGTACATTTAAGCTAAGTAACAGTAAGTAAAGGTGGGTTGATATGATTATTGGGTACTTTTCAAACCAGGTAAGGGTTTTTGCTTTTCAACCTTTATGAAGAATTAAAATGAGCTCTCAATACTCTTTTACATTACCCTTTCTAAATTCATTAAGCCTTTGTCATCATGTAGACCAAGCAAGAAAAGAGAAATGAATTCAGTGAGTATCTGACTACCAGCCAAAATATTATAATCACTCAATCACACACAAATTTAGAAGCTCTGTACATTTTTTTGGTTATGTCTGCTTTAGCCTCCCCAAAATATTGGGAATTTTGTCATATTTATTGCCAATAAATCTTCCAATAGAATCTCCGAACGGGCAGCCTAACCTCTCACCTACAACTACTTTAAATTTATGTGACTTACAAAAAAGCTGTGATTTATTTACTTTATGGTTAATAGGGACTAATATCCAAGAAACCAAGGATTCGACCTTGACACATAGTTCAATATACTAAGTTATTTGTTACACCCAAATCATTTATAATTGACAGCCAGTTTAATGAGTTAAGGAAATCACCTCTGGTCTATTGGTGTGCACAGCGTAGACAACCAAGAATAATATCAGGGATTCAGGTTTATGTAAGCAAGACAAGCTAGATTTGTTTTTCCCTCCTTTATCCAACAAAATGTGCTATTGTTTAAATGCATTTACCCAGTAACTACACATGCAATATGTTTTAATTTGAAAAAAAATTGGCTGTCATGGATATTTGTCCTACAACTTCAGAAAGTTGCTAGACATTTTTTTTTTTTGCCAGACAGTTATATTTTTGTTGTATGTAAAAAAAATGCTGCCATTTAAGCGC
This sequence comes from Mopalia ciliata, assembly GCA_034783835.1. Lineage (NCBI taxonomy): Eukaryota > Metazoa > Mollusca > Polyplacophora > Chitonida > Mopaliidae > Mopalia > Mopalia ciliata. The sequence goes on from JAVFBW010121219.1 coordinate 13,610, forward strand.
TATCATATATCTCAGTCAGGCCATAGAAGACTCCCACTCAGTCTTAACAACATGCCTGTTGTAGTTGTAAGCAGAGACTATGACAGACTACCTTTGTGAGGCGCTGAGGGGTTTTATCTAGCTTTTTTTTTTTTTACTAAATTATCTCTGATGTCATTTACAATCCCCCCTTTCTTTTGTGAGTGTAAAACAAAACTTCAGGATTCCCGTCGTGTCAGTGATAACTGGTAACATCATATTGCCTTGTTCCCACAGAGTTTAATATCTTTATATAGGTTGGTGGTAATGTATATCATGGCGCAAAATGTTTACGTGTCAACCTGTCGCTGACATGTAAAATTTGAGTGGGACAAGTAACCAGAAAACATATCTGACAGGTGACACCTTCGCGTAAAAAGTGTGTTTATTTACCAATAATCACAATATCAAAAAAGTTTTACTTTTCAAATAGTAAACTTATGATAGAATAACATTTGTTTAAAAACGTGCCCTCTGTAATTCAGTTTTGTTTTTGGTCAAGGGTGGCCACTGGCCCTATTTGTGGACACTTTAAGCAACGTGATGGGATTTACCATTTTAAACTTCTACAGAAGAGCTCCAGCTATGCATTCTCCACCTTTTGGCATGTTTCTTATTTACATTCTTTTTGCTACTACAGTGCATCCACCTTTCCCGAAAATTGGAGAAAGCATCACTAGAAACACCAATTCCCGTGTTTATTTCTTAAGTTGTCCACAGCCATGCAAATTTGCCAGATTTACCAAAACGCAATCGAAACTAAAAACTTACCAAAAAACTGTTTAACAATTAAATAAGCTTATTTCTTAGGCGGTGATCAAACAGGGTTAACACAGGCTACCTCGAAAATGTACAACAACAACAACATAATAAAAGTTCATAGACAAGTTAGTGTTCTCAGAAATGTAACTAACCCATTTGAGCTGCAGAACATCTTGTAAGTCAACACCAAATGTGTCCAGTTTTGAAATTTACATTTGTGCACATACATGTAGGCTTAAGTTATGGAAATCAAAGCAATATGTCTATATTCTTAGCGAAAAAACTATTTCTAATATTCTTTAGCAAATTTTGTTCATGTTTTAACTTCACTGTCTTTTTAATTATAAAAAAATTCAGTGAGTATTTGACTACCAGCCAAAATATTACAATCACTCAATCACACACAAATTTAGAAGCTCTGTACATTTTTTTGGTTATGTCTGCTTTAGCCTCCCCAAAATATT